>JAWQFJ010024070.1:0-13452 GCA_034096865.1 Theodoxus fluviatilis | reverse complement strand
AGAACGCATGGCTGGAGCCACCCAATGCCCTTTTCATATGATGGCACTCCTGGCTGCTGAGATTTGGGAATCTTCTCCAATAGCATTTAGTGAAAAGATGTAACTCACCTACAGTCTATCAGACAAAATCAGCAATCACATGAAAAGGCATATATACCTAAATTGATTGAAATTGGCATTGCTGCTCCCAAGGACTTTTGCCATTATTACTACCCAGTTCTTAGTGGGCCCTAGTACTTTCCAAAATATATGAACCGTGGCAATTCGAAGACCACAGCTGAAAACGTCAGCAGTTCGATTGCTGTGCACTGTCTTGACTGTACAGTTTGTCTTGAAATCGCTAATCCATGCTGAACCAACATGGAGGAGTTCATCAGAGAGCACAGCACAGGGCTAGAGCCACTCAGCGTCCTCTCATCAGCTGGAAACCTGCGGAGTTGAAGCATTGCAAATAACTGTTCAGAAATTTGAGAGAGTAAAAGCAGTAACACCAGGGTCCCATAGGTGTTCTGGCAGTAAAGGTAATGGTGTGAATTTATATAGTGACTTATCACCCATGTCTGTTCTCAAACCGGAGTTAGTAAGCCTGTCGTCCTTTGCTCATCACCCTGTGGGTCAGGCGTGGGGATAGACCTATTGTGTCTCCCTGGGCAACACCCTGTGGGTCGGGCGTGGGGATAGACCTATTGTGTCTCCCTGGGCAACACCCTGTGGGTCGGGCGTGGGGATAGACCTATTGTGTCTCCCTGGGCAACACCCTGTGGGTCGGGCGTGGGGATAGACCTATTGTGTCTCCCTGGGCAATCATAAGAGATGAATAACTAGGTAAATTATGACTTGCACTTACTCTATACAGCTCTAGTCATTTTCTCCATCAATGGCCTTACATAGCCTGCAGAGGCTAATTAGCCATAGAAACCCATTAATTCATTCATTCATTCTTTCATTCGTTCATTTTCTTTACTCATCTGAAGACCATAAACTCTCATATCTTTTCTACAGCCCTGCTGCCAATGCAGACCTGCATCAGGATGACCATGGAGTACGCTGGACAGCGCAAGATCTTTGGGAAGTCGGTGCTCTCCAACCAAGTTGTCCACTTCCGCCTTGCAGAGTTGGAGACGGAGTTGGAGGCTCTCCGGTCTCTGGTGTACAGAGCCACAGGTGAGGAAGGCAGATAAATTATTCATAGTGAAAACACCATACGTGTGCATTGGAGTTTGGCTTTTACAACTACAAGTTCCATTTTATGTCACCAAATAGACTGGCTTGGCACTGTGGAGTGTTGTTGCACAAATGCAGTGAATCTTTGAGCCAATCTTTCTTTTCGCTTGTGAAAGCCAGTCAGCAGTGTAGTCAGGTTTTGGGTAGCCCTTTGTGAACCACTGGGATGCATTCCCTATGTCACCCTTCAGAGCTAGTTATATATTACCATATGCCCATGTTGCGCTTGTAGATTAGGCAGACCAAAGGTATGATTGACCATTATTCTGATGCCCACCCTGTTTCCCCTTGAGGCCACCCCTGGCTGAGCTACTGGAGTAGGCCCCAAAACTCCAGCTGCCAGGGCCTCCAGCCAGGTGGGGGAGTGTTGAATATTGAGTGGAGTATTGAACAGCTTCGGCCACAAGTTGTCCTCAGATACCACGAAGAATGCATATCAGCAAGAACAACTGCATTTTAAGAAAGATATGTTTTGTTGCAACTTAACATAACAACAAAGAATACAAAGAAAAGGGGCCTCAGATGCAGACACAGACACACAACAATAATTTACTAGAGCACTCAAGAGCTGTAATCTCTGCCAAGGAAACCACAATTTCTCTTCCATGGTCTGTGTAACTCAGGCAGGATGTTCTGCTAGCCAGGCCTGACACTTCAAAGTTTAGTACATTTTAGTGCCTGCTAGCAGTCTCTGAGTGTGGTACATATATGTCAGTTTAATCAATAGTTTGATGTCATCAGTACATCTTTTTGCTTCCAATTCCAATGCAAGATAACAGACAACCTCCACAATTGAATGGATTGTTCCTTGGGACACTGACCTTGCACCAACTTTCATCAGAATCTGTTTTGAACTTTTTGAGTTATTTTGCAGAATAACTAATTACTAAGGGAAAATTGTAACATTTTGGCAGAGGTAACGATTATAGACTTCCACTCATGGGGACTCATGCATTGGATCCCACACAGATACATTCAGGTATTGCCCTCATGCAGAGATACATGTGTACATGTGGTGAGATTGCCCACTCAATCAAGAAAATACACTCTGTTTGTCTCCCTGTGTTACAGCCATGTACATCCAGGGCAATGACGTAACTAAGCTTGCCTCCATGTGCAAGCTGAAGGCTGGGCGTCTGTCAAGGGAGCTAACTGATGCCTGTCTGCAGTACTGGGGAGGCATGGGTTTCACCAACGAAGTGCTCATCAGTCGCTTCTTCAGGTAGGAATCCACTCCACTCTGTCACTTTGATCCTGATGAAAGCTCAGCTGTAGAAAACTGCTTTTGATATGATGAATAGGAAGAAAAAGAAAACTTGCAGTTGTCCACTACACTAGTCAATGCGTCCTGAACCACTTTGTAGGTGACAAGGGGAAAGCCCCTTGACTGCTTATATTTTGACTGGGACCCAAGATCTCCTGGAAGAAACCTGAGTTTTCTAAACACCAAGCTTTGAGGTCCTTGACAAATTCTGTTGACATTTCTAATTTACAAATGCTGTTTATTTGTGGCTGTGCATGAGAAAATAGTGCTAAAGTGGGAAAAATAACAAAATGAGATGTTTCAACCACATTATTATCTATTCATTCTTGCACATTCTGGGAAATCTGGGTAGGGATGTGTGTGAGTGTGTGTTCTTTTTCTTTTTTCTTTTTTCTTTGTTTTAATGTGAAGTTCAGGAAAGGAATTACATAAATATGATAAATTGCACTGATTTTTCACTACGTTTTATGAAAATCTGTTTTGCTGACTTTCACCTTGCTTCCCGTGCACAGTCATAACTTCGTCATCATTGATTTCTGGCCTTACATGCCTTGGCTATTTTGGATCCCAAATAAGGTAGATTTGTGCATACATGCATGCAGGGTGATCCAATGCCCAAACTTGGATGCACAGAGCCTGCGGCTATGAGGGCAGACTATGGCTGTGTCCATATCAGTGGGCATGGTGTAAGTAACTGCCACTGGGAGTGTGAGTGGCACGATGCCTTGTAAGCTTTCAAGGGGACAAATATTTATTTAGATTTTTTTCAGAAAGGAAAATACAACCCATGGCTGGCTTGAAATACAAAGACTACACATTATGCAGTTTTCACACAAGCAACAATATATGGAAAGAACAAAAAGAGGTCCAGAAAAACGTGCATATGATTAGATGCTGTAGATGTCATGGGGGATGGTGAGAGAGATGAGATTTGGAATTGAGAGAGACAGAGGTAATGGAAGAAGTGCCTTTTCTTGTTATGGTATTGTATATATTGCCTTCATTTTGTTGATATCAGTGCCCTCTTGCTCTGAAATGTGTCCAATATTCCATTCCTGAAAGCAATTCTTTCTTCAATTCAATATTCTGAAGATTTATTTGGGGATGGCTCCTTAGGGTTTCTGTCCCCCAAAATACATCTTTCTCATTTTCAGGGACTTCCGTCTGCTATCCATTGGTGGTGGTGCAGACGAAGTCATGCTGTCCATCATCTGCAAGTACATGAAGACCCTCCCCAAACCAGAGAAATAGAGAGCTTCCAGAAGGCCTGGTCTTCACCATGCACACAGAGCTGTTGTTGGCAGTACTAGCAGCTGAAATGTTGCAGGAAAATATTCGGTGATAAACTTCCACTTTGAAATAATGATATCTGGGAAATTCAGAATTGATGTTATACTGATCATGACAACTTTTATTATGCCACCAAATGATGCAAGGAAGGGTTTGTCAGTTGTTTCGAGGAAGGCATATGTTTTCATGACTTCTGTCCTTCAAATGAATTGTATCAATTCATAGAGTTGATATTTTATTTCATTGATGTTCAGTGGGGGGGGAAAAGGATTTGAAGGACATGCTGTGATAATTGCTCCAGTGTTGTGACAGGTGAATGTGGAGAATTGTTGTAAACTTGTCAAGGTTACCTTTTTTGAATGAAAAGAAGCAGACTGTTTATTATATGGTATGCCAAATTGTTTATGAAATCAGGTGAATGAAATGTCATTATGGTGACAAATTAAATGAACGAAATGGATATTGATGATTGTTATCACCAGAGCACTTTGTTCTTTTGAAATGTGTGTGTGTGTGTGTGTGTGTGTGTTTGTGGGTATGTGTGTGTGTGTGTGTGCATACATGCAGGCTTGCATTTACACATGTGTGTGTGTGTGTGTGTGTGTGTGTGTGTGTGTGCATATATAAGTGTATGTGTGTATAAGCCTGTGTGTACTTTCTTTCAAAAAGTTTGTCAAGTAAAACTTTTAACACTAATTGATATGTAGTGAAGAGGAGCATCATAAAAATCAGTGCAAGATGTGTAGAGGTTTTTGTCATTTCTTGAGTTGTCTTATGTGGTTCTTTGAATCAGAGTGATTCAGTTGGGTTTATTTAAGACAAACGATTGTTTTTTGTTTCTGACACAAGATGTAAAAGCTTCCAAGAATCAGGACTAGAAGAATAATCCTTGAACTTTTGTGTTGTTTTGTTTTTTGCATAAGTCAATGCTTTATCAATCTGCATATTTCAAGCATTCTTTGTTTACCTTAATCTCTTCTCGACACAAGATATGTAAATGCATGTCAACCATGCAGACTTCGCCACTGGCACACATACACACAGACATACAGACACATACGCACACATACGCACACTCCCCACCTGCATTGAATGTGTCAGTGCAGGATTTGACACTACCCAGGATCTTCTTAAACTCATATCTCCACGAATGTTTGTTGATAAAGTTTTTCTCTTTTGTTTTGCTTTGGGGACCTTGGGTAGCATGTGCAAAGCATACAGTAACTAAATACAGTACAAGGATAATAACAGAAGTGGGGAGTGAGGCAAGGATTTCAAATGTTGTCCTTCTAACGTCAATCAGGCCTCACACAGAGGTTTTTGAGATAGCGTCCAGGGCCCGTATTCACAACAGCGATTTATTTTAACCCCGATTTATCTCTAAACCCGATTTAGCTATTGCGAGGGTAGGTGCTAGGTTAAATCCCCATTCACGAAGCGAAAATAACGCGGGTTTTGCTAAATCTTGGTCTCGGTCAACTCAGATGACCTTGACCTCATGTGCGCATGTGCACACACGTTTGTTGTTATTCATTTCCTTGTTTACGTTGTGTTTTCTTTGAGTAGACATGGATCTATATCTAAATCTGTGGAGTAGATATAAAAACATGACTTGCAAGACAAAAGAGAGAAAGGCAAGGGCAAAAAACTTCAGCAAAACTGAAATGCGTGTGTTGGTGGAGGAGGTGGCGATGGGCGGGAGCCAGTGGCTTTTTAGCAAATTTAACAACAAGGTCTCAATGGATAGGAAGGAGCGGAGGTGGTTAGAAATTGCAGAGAAAGTGACAGCTGTGGGTGTTGAGAATCGTTCGTGGAATGAAGACAGGGAAAAATTTTAAGCAATGAGGAACGAAGAGATAAAGAGACAGCAGGAGTCTCAGAAGACTGGCGGTGGGAAGGCCGGGCCTCCACTGCCATTCGAGGAGACTTTACAGCAGATCATCGGGGCAAAATCAAATCTGATCCATGGAATCAGAGAGGATGAAGGTGAGAACTAATAGTACTTCTCTTTTCATTGTTCTGTTGGTGCATAAATGATGTTCAGTTCCTAGCAGACGCTATCAGGGGAAATCCCCGTCCTAACGTGCAATGCAACTGAAGTGACCTCCCTTCACCAAAAATGGCCTGACAATCAACGTCCTTTTGCCGTGTGCATTCTACTTGCTAAAGTAAGTTTAATATTGTCACTTTCGGTGTTGCATAAGTGACTATAATGAATGTACATGATTGAAAGATGTATCCGTTCAATCCGTGTATCATTCATTACTTCTTCTATGTTTGATCTGTACGTTATTTTGATGATTCGTCCCTTCTCTCCTCATACTTATCAGTATTCGTTGTTTTCTTCAGTGTTTCAATCATTCGTTTGAGGACTCAATAAACCGGGACAACTAAATACACGCTTGTGTTATGATTCATCTAGTGCAGGATATTATTCACCCTTTTATCAGTTGTAAACAATGTCATTGAAACTGATAATGTATTGATTCTTTCACTGAGGAACTGGACGAAGTGGAAAATGACAAAGAGAACAGTCATGGTGGAAACCCACAGAACCACTGTGGTAAGTAAAGTTAATGTGCTCTGTCCATTGTATAAAAGCATGTTGCAGTACACTCAGCACACCAAGAATGCTCTGGTTGGCCTATATGCACATTTCTTCTTCTTGATCTTCTTCATTTGTCTTGTCATATTACTTACAGGGGTAATCCTTAGTACAAGGTAACTAATTCCACAGGTACTCGGGTGTTTGCTGGGTGTTTCTGTAACCTGCACTCACCCGCCTAAGACATGAGTGTCGGGATCTTTATTGTGCATGCTGGATGTTATGCATACTTCGGTTTTTAAGGAGTATGCCTTATAGTCAGCCATTAAGTTTAGTACTGAGAGTGAGATATGTGAATTACTGTTGAGAGTTCTTGTATTCAAACTGGTGTTTCAACTTTTTTTCTTTTGATTAATTTGATAGGTGTATTCTAAGGAATGAATTTGAAAAACTGGCATTAATGCTAACATTTGTTTTCCTCCTTTGTGTTCATCACTTCATGGCATGGGCATGTACAGTGAGGCATTGTTCACACTGTGTGTGTGTGTGGGGGGGGGGGGGGGGGGGGGGGGGGAGAGAAAGAGTATCAAGAGTTTGTGTGATAGTAAATTTTTACAATGTTCTATTTATACCACTACTATTGTAGCATTTGTTTCTCTTTTGCAACATTCAGCGTGGAGAGGATGGATCCAGCAGAACACACAGCTAACAGAAGTAGGGTTTGCCATGGAGGAGGATCAAGAAGGTTGGTGTTTTACTTTCTTCCAAATGTGTATGTTGACTTAATTTTATACATGTAGTCAAATTAGTCATATATCTGTGAAAGTGGTGGTTGTTTACACATTGACACTAAATAAGGACTAATATCAAAGACAATTGTGGATTTTGTAATGGTTGTTTATTATTCTGTTGTGACAAATGAATTAGCTGCTCTGTTGTGTTGCATGTTTCGTTGTACGTCTGCCTTTGTGGCAACATTATATACATAGATCCAGACAAAAACGATAATTTGAGATGAATAATTTCACTTTTTTAATGAACACAAAAACGTGTTTCCTTGTGAAGTTTATCAAACAGAATGAGTACAACAAACGAAAATAAATAGTGAAGTAATCAAGTAATGCATTTTCTGTTTCAGTGGTGTACACAATTCTACCAGCAGATCTACCAGCATTTGAAGCCGGTAATATTTTTTAATGTTCTTTCTATGAGCACACAAGAGAATCATAATGATTAAAACAAAAAATAAAATACAATATTAATAAGTAAAGAATGGTTTTTTATTTGTCCAAAACTGAAAACAAAGCAACTTGGTTAAATTGTATATCAGTTATCATAAATCACTGCAGTGCTAGGCGAGTTCTTGAGCACAATAAATATTTATCTTAATAATGAATGTATACAAATACAACCGAACCAGCACTGAGCAGGCCCTTGAATCGCGGCTGGATTAGAGTCATAGCACGTTTTCTACACACACTCACAATGCGCACCGCACACATGAACGCATCTGTATCTGATTAAAAGAGCCCATACTTGCTCAGTCGAAGCCCATGTTTGCTCAGCTGCGCTTCAATGGCCTGAGAATATAACTGATATAAAAAATTCAAGGGAGACAATTCAAACAGGAACATGGAATTTTAACATTGGTGTCAGTTTACTATTTCTAGTAGATGCTAAGCAATAACAAGACATTTCCTCAAAAGTAGGTAAAATAATTATAACAATGTAACATAACACTGTTTTGACAGGTGAACCCTCCACCTCCTCAGCCACACCCTGTCAACTCCTGCAGTCTGTAGAGCCAGGGACTACACAGCCATCACATGATCAACAACATGTGCCGGACCAACGACATCAGCCACCAGCATCAGGCCTACGACTCCAGGAGCAACTGTCAACCATCCGCAAGAGCCAGCAGCAGACCTCCAAGCCCAGTGACACTTCATCCGAAACCTGGAACAGGTACCTGGAGTCTGAAATAGAAACAAAGCCCAAAAAGCATATTTTGAGGCAAAGACCAAGAAAGTCCTGTTTGAATCAAAAGTCAAGTTAAATGCTAGTTACAACTGAGAAGGACAGTGGCCGAAAAAACTCTACTCAATAACCAGTGCATGATCTAGACTTATTCTGCATAGGGTTATGTTAGAGATGCTTTTTAATTCAGTTGCAGATTATTTATATTTTGTACTAAGAAGTTTCAGTCTTTTGTGTACAGCCATGATATTCTTACTGCTGTGGGTTTTTATTTTTATAAGATTAAGGCAAGACACGGGTCGAAAAGTTGGGAAAATTTCATATCTGGACGTTTTTGAGATAACATCAGTTTTGAGTAGTTCAAACACTTGCAAATGCCCCCACATGTTTTTTTCGACCTGTCATTCGATAATTAGTTGAATAAAATGGCTTTGAAAAACATCACTCCTCGTAAAAAAACTTTAAAAACGTCATTGATGCATCATATTTTATGACTTTTGGAAAAATTGTAACTTTCGATCTATTCTACGAAGAGGTTCACGCCCGGTACTGTTGGAAAGCTCGTCTTTTCGATCGAGCACAGCAAGGGAAATAACTCAGCCAACTATAGTGGTCTATTTTTAGTTGATGATTTCAAACAGCGTACACAGGGTTGTTTGGAAACTCACTAGCCAATCATTGAGCTTAGAGAGGGAATTCCACTTGTTTCAACCAATCAGAGACTCCAAAGCGAGGATTCCCTGGCCAACAATGCATCGTAAACATGGCTGCCGCTTCAACGCTAATTCTCTCAGTTAGTTTATGTTTTGCACCAAATCGAATAAATTCGACTTCAATCAAACAATCAGAGAATAAACTCAACATTATGCCGCGACCGAAAAATAGTGGGCGAAGAGAGCAGCTTTCGGCTGCATGCACCTCGAAAATACTTCGCGGTCAAGGTCGAAAGTCTAGTTCTACTTCGTCAACGCCTGCGTTGACAGTGCCATCGCGATCGCTGCCTCCTCGTCCCTCCATCTCAACTGCCTCGATTCCGGAAGAAACTTCAAACACATCGGCATCAAGGAGGAAGATACAGATGATGCAGGCAGAAGCGAAGCAGCCGATTGAAACCGATCATAATTGGGTCAACGTGCACTTAGATCAGCTGAGTGAACTAATGAACGATGTTCTTTGCCCGAACTGTTTTCGGTCTGGTCTCACCTTCAGCATACTATACGATGAAAACAATGGCTTAGCCAGCAAACTTTGCTTGAAATGTGGAGCCTGTGATGCCAGAAGAATGAAGAAAGCTAATGTGGCAGCCTCTGTTCAGGCATAGCAACAGCGCCTACACTATGTGGCTTCATGCCTTCAACTCAAGGCATCAGAAGAGGAGGCTTCAGGAGGAAGAAGGGGAAACCTATGGTGCTGGAATGGCAAACTGACTTGTTGTTGACTCATTCACAGCATGTGTCTCTCTGAAGTTGCCTTTATTGACCTTGGCATTTCCTGTGTAGTAGTAGGGCTGATCCTTTCCTCTTGAGCATGAACTTTTCCATCCCTGCATTTTTTTGTACTGGGGACTGACTCACTGCACAAAAACACTAAAAACTGGAAACTGTAAGTTCAGTTTCATTTTTTAGCATGTGTAGTCCTGCTGGATGAATGTATGAATAAATGAAACAAGTTTTAGCCATGATGGATAGTTTTAGAAGGACTTATGCATGACTAAAAGTTGTTTTTGCCATTTTCTCAAAATGTGTTTTTTTCATAGAGTTCAAATCAATTAATTACTCATACTCATCACAGGATGATGATGATGACTTGTAATTTTGCAGGTATGTTACATGTATAATAATTTATGAACATACAGACACTTTTTGCTGTGAACTGATTATTTGGCCAGATATGAGTTTTTTTCTTTGATGTTGAACCTACTTTATCTGCAATTCGGATATTGATGTGGAAGCAATAAGTACATTTTTTTTATTTTTTGCATTACAAACATAATCTTCTGTACATTTAAAGATAAAGAGTGTACAATTTTAATGCAAAAAGAATTTTCAAGAAATATCAAGTAGTTAAGAAGTTATAGAAATTTAAAAAGATACAGAAATTTGCATATTTTTGCATGTTAGGCGGCCATTTTGGATTACCCATAATTCTAATTACTGTCAAACTTGCCTTGCCTTAAATTTACACTTTAGTGCAGTTTTGAGACCATGAAATTTACCCTTTTTGTCATTTACCATACCGTTACAAACTCTTTATTTATTCTAATGGTGATATTTCTACATATAATATTCCCTTTCACACATAGATTTGAAGCATCAGTTTTTGAAAATAGTTTCTTGACAATGGGATATTTAGTGGGCTATTAAAAAGGGAGAAAACTGAATGTGCTATGCTGGCCACAAACTTGGATTTTTAGTGAACCATATCTCAGGAACTAATTAGTGTAGACACTTTTTTTGACGTGCTTGTATAATGTGCACTTTCTTAAAATGTCAGATCCAGTATTCATTTAAACTTGAAATCTTGGCTGGTAGTACTTACTAAAAGCTGCCAAATGAATTTTCAATGTGGAACTAACTATGGTTTCCTCTGATATTACAGGAAAAGAAAAATTTCACGAAGGTGAGTTTCTTCCTATTCTTTTTGACTGGATAAACTACTTACATGAACTTTACTGTATTTACAGATATTTCCCCCCCCCCCTCCCCCACCCCTGTGTTACCACTTCAAACTTGACCTGGAGACATTAACTATAATTACATTTTTTTTAAAACTCTGGATTTGATTTAAAAAATAACTGATCTGAGCAATCACATTATTGCTTCCTGAAAGCTCCGTGTCTCCCTACGCGATTCGTAAGAGGCGAATAACTAGGGACACCATGACTTGAATTGCATTTACTCTATGCTGCTCTTGTGATTTTCGTGCTTAGTGGCCTTACATAACCTTAAAAGGTTGATAGACCGTAAAACACCATCCATCCATCCTGAAAGCTCAAGTAAGGGGCACATGATGTAGAAAAGCAAAATATTACAAAAATATTCAGTGTATGATACAGTATTTCTTTGTTTGCAACCATTGTAGATCATAAAGAAGTTGATCATTATTTCTTTGTTTGCAACCATTGTAGATCATAAGAAGTTGATCATTGTAGTTCAGTATATGTATATGTAATATTTCAGTGATGATGTCATAACTTATTAATAATGCAAATCTTAAACAATTAAAATTAGTCTGAATATTCCTTTTAGCGTTTGTATTTGTAAAATTTCATTAACTTAATATTAGCATTTGCTGAGTTAAGATTCCCCCCCCCCCCCCCCCCCCCCATTTTTCTGTGCCATGTGCCCCTGAATTGCCTTTTTTTCTTTCTGCAAATTCTCTAGAGTATTTTATCTTACGGATTTGTGATAAGTTTGCTGTAATCAGGTGGGAAATGAAGTTTTGCCATCTCCTGTACAGACGCAGTGGCGTGCACAGTGTGAACTCGGAAAGGACCTCATCAAGGAAGCGAAGTCGAGCAGCCAGTGCCAGTGTCGTCTCAGTGACGGTGTCTGTGTCCGAGAACACTCTGTCCCAGGATGAAAGCAGCAGCGCTAGCACCAGCGCCAGCACCAGCATTCCCTCTGCGCCCTCCACTCCAGTCCCTGCCAGCACCTCCCCCAGGCCTGCCCCAGCAAAGTGCCGACTTTTCCAGAATACCCAAGAAAAAGGTGAGGCACTTACTTCACTCATTTCATGGTGATGGCAATCCCGCTCATATGCTCAGTGATGGATTAAATTTTCTGCACATGGAGTGAATAACTAACTAAATGAATGAATAGAACAGGTGACCTGGTCTGCATGAGGGGGTTGCACAGCACATAGTAATCATGTGTATGGATGCATATCTATTCCTTTTGTTTGTCCACTGTGGGTTTTTGGCGTATGAATGGACCAACCATGTCTCCCTGTGCACTTCACAAAAGGTGAATGACCATGAAAATCAAGCATTGACTCGCTCCTCCTCCAACCTGCCCGTAGGATTTTCGTGGCCCATGGCCTTACATAGTATACATAGGCTGATAGGCCATAACACTTTATTTATTGATTCTGTATCATTGACACAATAGGAACATCCTTGACATATTCAACATATCTGACTCAACCCATGAAGTTCTCAAACACAATACAAGTAAGATTCAATCAACCCTCATTAAAATGACGTAACTGCAAGTTGTCTCAAGATGCTCATTAGTCTGTGCAATGAAAGACTGAAGAAATATAGAGTTATATGTCAGCTTCTTGCAAGTACACTACTTCATGTTACTAAATTATTGATTTTAAGAACCTGTGGCACTTGTAGATTCTCCTAGTCTATGTAATAAATTTTACTATAAATCAATGTCGTTGGCATTTATGGAACTCGTGGAGGTTGCTGAAAGTTATTTTCTTAGAAAAGATCTCTTTGATTTCTTCCATCTTCCATCTAGACTGCTCTTCTCTCAACCAACAGCAGGTGATACTGGAAAGGCAGCAAGATGTGAGGCCGACAACAAAAAAGATGGAACCACTGGAAGTGCAAGTGCCGGAGATGTTCGTAACCTACATGAACACCCCAGGAAACGCCATGGAACGTCTGCAGCGGCGCAACAGTGTCAGCACCATTTCAAGCAAGGCAGCAGACTCCAACTTGGGCTTTACTAAAAAGGTGACTGATGATCTGTGCACTTTGGCTGGCCTGGTCTCCTGGAGAAGAAGCTCATTGAAATGTGCATGTATTCTACACACAGACATGCAAGCATGCACACATGCACGCACACGTACGCACACACACTTTTAAGGGGGATATGGCAGTGCCTATAGGGCTGGAGTAAAGCAGTTCTTTCTAAATACATAATTATTTTCATATCAAAGGTACACATGTTGGGTATTAAAAACTGTGAAGATAAATTTTTTTTAACCTTCTGTTGCCATGGAAACCTTCCAAGATGGCCGCCACATGCAATATATTTAAAAGTACAAACTCAAAAACTACAACTCATAACTACACCATTTTTTTTATTCAGCAAGATACACATCAACTCAAACTTTTTACAGAAGGGCATCAATTTCTATGCAGTCTAACCAATTTTCTGAATTTGAGGTCCACTATCCCATAAGCTATGCCGTGAAA
>JAWQFJ010024067.1:65000-71956 GCA_034096865.1 Theodoxus fluviatilis | reverse complement strand
CTCTCAGCTTACCCCCCTCTCCCTTTCCTCCTCTTTCCCTCCACCCCCCCCCCATTCCCAATTGCCCTCCTCCCCTCTTGCCCCACTTACAAAACCCAGTTGATTTTGCCAACATACTTCAGTTCCCATTGTCATCTTTTTAATGATATCACTGGATGACCTTCCGGAAGGAAGAATTCCAATTGGAGAACACACATCGAAACAAGACGGGCAGGATCACCTAACGACTACACAATCGTTGACTTGCACCTTCTACATGACCTTGAACCTTCAGGTGCCTTCAAGGTCCAGGTACAAACAACTAAACCCTACCAATGACATCACTCACTAAGAAGTGCTTATAACCAACACACACACATTTTTCCTGACCAAAATACATGTGACCTTGACCCAAGGTCAAGTCTACCAAGCATGCAACAAAGCTGTTAATTCAAGGACATAGGAGCACAATGGTAGAAAGGCTCATCATAATATCACATACACGGCCAATCCATTTATTACCATACCGAGTCAGCCTTGTGAAATTAAGGAGTGTGGACTCACCTGTCTCAGTCTGCATGCACAGTGTGTACAACAAAAAACAGGCAAGTGGAGAGAGGACATTGGAGCATTCACACTGGGTAACAATATGCAAAGAGTGGAGTGATAGCTCTGGCACAGTGGAGCATTCACACTGTTTAACAGGCAAGTGGAGAGAGGACAGTGGAGCATTCACACTGTTTAACAGGCAAGTGGAGAGAGGACAGTGGAGCATTCACACTGTTTAACAGGCAAGTGGAGAGAGGACAGTGGAGCATTCACACTGTTTAACAGGCAAGTGGAGAGGACAGTGGAGCTAGAGAAAAAAATAATTGCCAAATGTCCAACATCATCTCAAACCTCCGGCATCATCACTGCGGTTTTCTGGGCACGAAGGAGGCCTCAATGCTCTCCACCTTCTGCCGCAGTGTGGCCAGCCAGTCGTCCTTTACCGTCAGGTGTATGGCCTTGGTGGGACTGGTCAGCAGTTTCTCCACCAAGGGAGAAGTCGCTGGTTCAATCCCTGCTGCTTGCAGTGCCTCAGGGAACTTGAGTGGGGAAGCACAGGCCACACACACACGCCCACAGCAGTGACTGGGAGGACTGGGGCTGAAGAAACGGAGAGAGACAAAAGTTTATTAAATGAGGCCCATACATATAAGAGTAGTTGTCAAGTGCAATATTTTGTCTGTGAAGAGTTTAGGGGTAGAAGAGTTAACTCCCTTGATTCACAACAGTTTGTACTTCCCTTGAAAGTATGATTATTCATCTTTCTTTAATCACAGTGCATATCTATTCTAGTAGACGATTCAATCTTTGTTAAAATGTTATTTTAGAAGTACATTTCCATCATGCAAATCTGACTTCCAGACTAATGCTCTTATAATTAATTCTCAAGGTGTAGGTGTGTGCATATGTGTGTGTGTGTGTTTGCGTACGTGTGTGCACATGTGTGTGCCTGTGCATGCTTCTATAGAATAAAGGATGAATATACATCTGTCATGTATTAGATACATTCAAAACCATTTTCATTTACATTGGAAATTACAAGTGGAAGACCATAACTCACCCCCTTCACCTACCCCATCTCTTTAACAGGAAAGGCGATAAGGAACTCCAGTCCTGTGGCTGTGGTAGTTAACTGTGGTAGTGGTAGTTACCTGTGGCAGTGGTAGTTACCTGTGGTAGAGGTAGCTACCTGTGGCAGTGGTATTTACCTGTAGTGTGGTAGTGGTAGTTACCTGTGGTAGTGATAGTTACCTGTGGCAGTGATAGTTACCTGTGGTAGTGGTAGTTGTAGTTACCTGTGGTAGTGGTAGTTACCTCTGGTAGTGGTAGTTACCTGTGGTAGTGGTAGTTACCTGTGGCAGTGGTAGTTACTGTGGTAGTGGTAGTTACCTGTGGTAGTGGTAGTTACCTGTGGTAGTGGTAGTTACCTGTGGTAGTGGTAGTTACCTGCGGCAGTGTTAGTTATCTGTGGCAGTGGTAGTTGCCTCTGGTAGTGGTAGTTACCTGTAGCAGTGGTAGTTACCTGTGGTAGCGGTAGTTACCTGTGGTAGTGGTAGGCCACAGCTGTAGCAGAGTGAGGGCACAGCTTGTACTGGTTCTCATTCCAGCATCTCCTGATTGTTGCCTTGATTTCCTCATCATCCACCACATAGGTAGTGATAGCTGACTGCATCTGTGTTGAGCACGACAGAGTCCAGTTTCAAGACCTTCTAAGAATATCACTGTTTACTACTGCAGCACCCATAAAGGCAGAGATGAGAAATGATCATGGATCACAGTCATTTTAGCAAATTCATGTAGACATGCACAGATTTTTCAAATAAAAATATATTGCGGCCATTATGGAAAAATATAAAAATCACAG
Organism: Theodoxus fluviatilis; assembly: GCA_034096865.1. NCBI lineage: Eukaryota > Metazoa > Mollusca > Gastropoda > Cycloneritida > Neritidae > Theodoxus > Theodoxus fluviatilis. The sequence continues at coordinate 69,564 of JAWQFJ010024067.1, read as the reverse complement.
AAAATGTTCATCCCAAAACTGTCCCACAAATTATACAATGCAGCAGTGGTCTTGGCTAAGACTTTCAAGAATAACTACAGAGTCTTTCTCTTCTTTTTTTTCTTCAAAGCAATCGTTGATAAGGTGAAAGGAAATCCATATTCACTTTATATCAAAACCCCCGCAAGCTCTACATCAAGTCAAATTCTGTGGCAAACAGCTGTTCCTTCATTGAGCTATGGTACTGGCTGGTGGTTCTCAGGGGCAATCCCAGATTGAGAAGTGACTTGAAAGACATGAAGCATTAATTTTTGTGTGGATCAAGTGCCTTATAATTTTCTCTATTGTTGCTGTCACCACCATCATCGTCTTTGTTGTCGTCATCGTTGTTGTCAACGTTGTCATCAATGTTGTCATCTTCATCATCATCATCATCATTGTGCATACCTTAGCCAGCAGGTCTGCAGGCACCTGCACTTTGTTGTTCTTCTCAAACTCTGCCATGAGCTTGGCCACCATGGGGAAGTCATAGCCAGATATCACACACCACACCCTCTCCATGTTGTAGGCAAACTGTCAACAGCACCATCATCCACTTCACAAATAATTTCAAAGAACATGCACCAGTTATCAAACAATAATCTGTCTTAAGAAATGCAAAACTGAGAGGAAGGAAGAGAAGGAGGAAGGAAGAGAAGGAGGAAGGAAGAGAAGGAGGAAGGAAGAGAAGGAGGAAGGAAGAGAAGGAGGACGGAAGAGAAGGAAGAAGGAAGAGAAGGAAGAAGGAAGAAAAGGAGGAAGGAAGAGAAGGAGGAATGAAAAGAAGGAGGAAGAAAGAGAAGGAGATTGGCAGTGAGAAAAAAGAATGATGCAGAAATGAAATGGTGGGTAGAAGAAATAAAGAAATAAAAGGAAGAATAGCAAAGGAAAAGGGGAAAAGATAAAAACTGGCAAGAAAGTGGATTAAGGGAAGGGTGGTTGAATAAGTAAATGGATGCACAAAGGAATGTAAGAATAAATGATTGCATGAATAGACCAAAAATGAATGAGTGAATACATGAATGAATGAATGAATGAATGAATGAATGCATGAATGAATGAATGAATGAATGAATGAATGAATGAATAAGGAAATTAATAACTGATGGATAGATGGATGGATGGACGGACGGATGAGATAATCATAAACCATACTGTCAAAACCTGATATTTCTCTCTGTCTCTCTCTCCAGGTATTGTCTTTTCCTATCAATTTCCTCCCCCACTATTCTCCTTATTAAGCAACTTCCTCCTTGCCTCTTATGTCCCCTCCACCCCCCAGCCCCACCCCCTCCTCCCCTGACAAATCCCTCCATCCACTGTGTTTCTCCATCACCCATGTCACCGTCACCACTCCTGTCTCTCCCTCCCTGAGCCTTTTTCCCACTCCCCTTTCCCCCCCTCCCTTCCCCCCCCCCCCCCCCCCCCATCTTTCCCCCACTCCCTTTCCCCCACACTCCCCCTTTCCACCCCCACACCTCCCCCTTTCCCTCACCCCTCCACCCCCTTGTCCCCCAACGATCCCCTTTCACCCCACTTCCCCTTTCCTCCCCCACTCCCCTCTTTCCCCCCCCACCCCTTCCCTTTCCCCCACACTCCCCCTTTTCCCCCAAACTCTCCCCCTTTCCCCCCCCACTTCCCTCTTTTCCCCCACTCCCCTTTCCCCCACTCCCTTTCCCCCACTCCCCTTTCCCCCACTCCCCTTTCCCCCACTCCCTTTCCCCCACTCCCTTTCCCCCACTCCCCTTTCCCCCACTCCCCTTTTCCCCACTCTCCTTTTCCCCGACTCTCGTTTTGCCCCCACTCCCCCCCTTTCCCCCCCACTCCCCTCCCCCCCCCCCCTTTTCCCTCCATGCTTCCCTCCTCTGACCTGGATGTCCATGGCAGAGGCCAGGGATTGATGGACAGTGGGGGCCATGGAGAAGTCACCGCTGGTCAGGGTGCGGGCCACGATGTCGTTGGTGTTGACCGTGGCCACAAAGGTGACGGGCAGTCCCATGGCCCTTGCTACACAGCCCGCTGTGGACACAATAGAGATGCATGTTTTTATATACCAACTTTTCACCTTTCAACAGGTGCTCAAACCGCACACTTTTACGCCTGGTCTTTGGACATAGTCGGTGTTGACCGTGGCCATTCTAGTTCACTAGAGACTTCGCCAACCAGCAAAAGTGTCTCTAGTATGCAAATGGAGGTCACACGAGAGGCTTGTGGGATAGCCGATCTGCTCCCTGACATATGTTGTAAGTGTTGTATGTTGTAGTTCTAAGACTATTTTGCACAAAACTCATAACTTACTCTTGTTGAGGCAATAAACAAGCGTTTATTCGATAAAATAAAATGTTTGTGTTGAAATGGAAACAAGTTTTGACATCGGAATGATTTCTGTAAAAATTGGAGAGAAAAATAGTATCAGAACGAACTATTTTTGGTGCAATGCTGTAATGCAAAGGGTCAAGTCTATTACGCATTCATTGTGAACTGTGCCAGAGTCACTTCTGACTCGGGTTCACAGAATGGACCATGGCTACAAAGGTGATGGGCAGTCCCATGGTCCTTGCCATGCACTCCACTGTAAACACATTAAGGCTCTTAGCTTTTGTATTGCAACTTTTCACCCACTGAAAGGTGCTCACACTACACACTTTCACCGCTGGTGGTGTGGGGCTACTCTTGTTCTCATTCCAACACCACTGCTGGTGGTGTGGGGCTACTCTTGTTCTCATTCCAACAACACCTGTCTCAGCTCTCTTGGTAGCATGCAAACTGGCTGGGGTAGAACCCGCTGGTGGTGTGGGGCTACTCTTGTTCTCATTCCAACAACACCTGTCTCAGCTCTCTTGGTAGCATGCAAACTGGCTGGGGTAGAACCCGCTGGTGGTGTGGGGCTACTCTTGTTCTCATTCCAACACCACTGCTGGTGGTGTGGGGCTACTCTTGTTCTCATTCCAACAACACCTGTCTCAGCTCTCTTGGTAGCATGCAAACTGGCTGGGGTAGAACCCGCTGGTGGTGTGGGGCTACTCTTGTTCTCATTCCAACAACACCTGTCTCAGCTCTCTTGGTAGCATGCAAACTGGCTGGGGTAGAACCCGCTGGTGGTGTGGGGCTACTCTTGTTCTCATTCCAACAACACCTGTCTCAGCTCTCTTGGTAGCATGCAAACTGGCTGGGGTAGAATGCACAAAAGATTTTACAAATGTCCAGCTCAGCCCTCACAGGTATCCAGTTTTACTCCTGTGTGGGGAGATGCTAAGTGAGTTGAGCACCTTGCTCAAAGATGCAACCAGGGGATAAACGCAGCTTTGAAGGCAGCAACCAAAGGCAGGAAGAGATTGCAGATCAAACATGCTAACCACTTAGCCACAGAGCCCCACAGTCAAAGTAACATTGCCATGAAGCTAGACACACAATACATTTCTATGAAAACTCTGACTTTCGGAGTGAAAAAAGTATTTAAACCAAGCTGTCAACAGGGTTCCAGATGCTCTCATCAAAGCATCAATTACACAACCATTTCATTTTGAGTAATTGCAATCTGTTCAAAGTCCACAAGTCATGTTCATTAGAAGAGAACTAATGCATTGCAAAGAATACTAATCATTGCCTTAGAAATGAAAATATACAATTTTTAAGTGCACAAAATCCCAAAATGTATAGTTGAAAATTGTGCAAATTAATATTAGAAAGTGAAATAAAAATATTAATATATGTTACAACTACTTCTTCAAGTCCATAAATGTCATTCTAACAACACAAAGAAACTGTACAAAAAAGAATGCAGGGTTACTCACCAGTGATGTTTCCCATTCCACCTGTTGGGACAACAATCTCCACGTTGCTATTACAGGTAGGACAGGTCTGAAAGGAGCAAGCACAGCAATCAATCATTCTGGCAAACAAACTCCAAAATAACTCTCGAAATAAAGCGTATCTTGTTGCAAACATTTCTTTACCAATGCTCTCTTGGAAAAGATCAGGGTAAAAAAAATATTTAAATCATTTTTCATTTTCCATGCAGTTACTTTACTGTGAATACAAAGGAAGGAACTTCAAATTCTGAGGAGCAGTTGAAAGGCGTGAGACCTGGAGGTATGCCCAGAAGTAGTGGACGATCTGGACCAGGATGCGGGACCAGTTGATGGAGTTGATGGAGGAGATCTTGTGCTTGGCCACAAACTCTGGGTCTTCGAAGCACTTCTTGATGGGAAGATCAAGCTCATCAGAGTTCCCATCCACTAAGAAAGCAATCCATGGAAATTCATTAAACTAGCCCATCATCAAATGCAAATAGGAAATGTGAGTTTTCTTTACATCAAATGGTGTGGATCCAATGATCATATGGGATCAGACAGACACCAATGTTTTTCATTTTGCCTCAAAGAAATATATTCTAATTGTAAAGCTGAATATCCACATCTACTTTCTGTCTGCAGTCACAGAGTACCTCATCTCTGAAACAAGGACTTGAGTTATACCAAAAGTGCCACGAGTTGCTTGACGAAAAAACTGATCAATGCCATTCCCTCCTACCTACCTACCCTAC
>JAWQFJ010024067.1:55000-60000 GCA_034096865.1 Theodoxus fluviatilis | reverse complement strand
AAATGACAGAGTTCACTTGCGTCCGTGCAGAAAGTATAAATATGCCTGAAAACCAGTGCCAGCGTCGGTGAAAAACAACATTAAGATCTAACCTCCAGGATTGCGTCACTCTCCGCGTTAGAAGTTGCGTCATTCCTCATCACTCCAGAAGAGACACCAATGGTTGCGTCACTCTCAGCGCCAAGATATTACGTCATCCTTCCTCCCTGCACTCCATGTTGAGGGGAGATACCACGCTTGCAACGCCTGTGTCCATCTCTCCAGGTGAAGACACACTTGCAACACCTGCGTCCATCTCTCCAGGTGAAGACACACTTGCAACACCTGCGTCCATCTCTCCAGGTGAAGACACACTTGCAACGCCTGTGTCCATCTCTCCAGGTGAAGACGCGCTTGCAACGCCCGAAGCCGTCCGTACAGAACAAATACCGACGACTGAGAGAAAAGGCAGAAGCCTCTTTGAAAGAATACAAATTGGTTTACTGTGGTTGTGCTTGTGATCAAATACAATTGCTTCCCCTTTCCCCCCTTCTCTTCCCTCCGGTGCATCAAGAACCGCTGCGACGAAGATTCCCAAGGGCAGGGGCCCTCGTGACGTCTGAGCGGTTGAACCATGATTGACACGCAGCTTGCGTTTGTGAGCAGCAGCCAAGACAAGAGTGAAAGACACTGTCAGATAAGTTACTTTTGATCGGCTGGTGGGCCATTCGTTCTCTTACATGATTATGATTATGATTATGAGTATTGTTGTTTCTGCTTGATTTATCCCTCGCGATAACGTTGATTCATTCCTCCATCACCCTGGCATGGTAATTAAAAGATTTTGACAATTTGACCTATGACCTCATCGTCTTTCTGTCTCATGTTTGTTCTTTGATGGAATGACTGTGTGAGAGAGTGTCACAAGTTGATTCAGTGAATTCCCCTAGACCTTTGACCTTTCAGTAAAACGAGCTGGTCCAGCTTGCGAAAACTACTATCACCAAATCTACATGTTTCTCTCTCTCTCTCTCCCCACCCCCCCACCCCCACCCTCCTCTATCTCTCTCTCCTCTCATGCTTCCCACCCACCCCCACCCCCCACCCCCACTCACTCTCTCTCTCTTTCTCTCTCTCTCTCTCTCTCTCTCTCTCTCTCTCTCTCTCTCTCTCTCTCTCTCTCTTTCTCTCTCTTTCTCTCTCTCTCACACACACACACACATACTCACACACATGCATGCGCACATGCACACACACACAAGAGAAGACATTCTAATTAAGATTCATATATATGTAAATTGTAATACTTTGGCCAACAGTCTGATGCCTGATGACCTAATGAAGATGGTAACAGCTGTAAATGATACTATTTCCTGTTTAGTAAGGCACAGGTCACAGAACAATAAGATTATTAAGAACAATAACTTTCATTTTGCTGTTGCAGTCTTCTAATATTAACCTCTCGTTCTCTATCTCTTGCAGACAGACTTGATCCATGGCAGACAAACAAACCTTTCACTACATTTCATTGTTAGAACGAGCACCTCCTGATTCTTGAGTTTACAGAGAACTAATACATTTAGTTTACTGACTCAGTGACTGACCTCCAAATGATTATACGTTTTGTTTCATTTGATACATCTGGGATATATTCTGGAGTAGGGATTGTACGAAGCACAAATATGTCATGTTCCCACCACGTGCAGGTACCTTCCTTTGTTGTACATGTACATCAATGCAAACATTGGCAAGCAAGGCCACGAGATTTATCTCGGCTGATCAATAGGTCAGTAACCTGACCTCGGGCACACCTACTGTAGTTGACCATATTCTCTCCGCATATTCTGCACAATTATCGTCGCATTGACTGTTTATATGCAGTTGCAAACAAAATCATTACACACACACACTTTAATTTATCTTCATTTTTTTTTAGTATGCCAGTAGCAAAGATCACATCGTATGAATTGTTCAGTCAAACTATTACCAACTGGCAGGCGAATTTCGACCCCACAGCAATATATATGCAGAGAAGACTGGGCCGACAGCTGTTTCAGTCTTTCCTGTCGTGTCAACCTGCAGGCAGGATTCACTCTATGCTAGTTGAGCTGGGTCGCCGACTGCTATTAAAAATTCAATTTGTCGTCCGCTGTTTTACCGACACTGCATAGTGCACGACATGACCAACATAGCACACATTATCTTCTTACTTGAACATTAGCACAGCACTGCAGACCAAAACAGAGAACTTACCCTTTTGATTTGGCGGGTTGATGGTTCTTGGAACTCACAACCACGAGTGAGGATCGTCTGCTGCTGCTGTGTCGACCTCTTGCCCCTACGACAAGCGTTACCTCCCTTGTGAGAATCAGCGGGAGAGGACATCACTAGAAAGATGACTACGGTCTCTGAGATTTGGGCTTTCGGTTTTCACACAGATTAAAATCTAATGATATGTTAACCAGTTAGTGTAGTCAATTGCCAAAAGATGGGAAAACGTGCAAAAATTAACACCGCACAGTATGTACACCCGATTAGAAAGATCGAGAGACTGCATTTTCTCTCTTTTTCTTTATCTCACAAGTGATATAGACTAGGCCTGGTAAAAGACCAGTATCCATAAAAACAATAAAAATACAGCCAGAGAACCACCAGAATCGGCGATAGGCCCTGGACGCCTAAGCAAGCCGAAGAATTCTATTCTATTCTATTCATTGGCTGCGCTCGATTTGTGCGCCGGAGTGCGCCGGCGCGCGAGACGGTGCACCGGCTGGTTTTTCGTTGCGTTTCGTTTGTTCAGGTGACGTCACTGGCTGATCACTCGGCGCACCTCCCGGTCCGCCCTCTGCTGGTTTTCGTCGGCGCACGAGAAGAACCAAGAAGGCAAGATGGCGACGACCAGACTAGGGTTTATGTTTTGTGACGCTTCGACACTGAAAATATTCGATAATTCGTTCTCCGCTGACTCATGTGTGCCTTAATTTGTCACCTCGCTGCAATCTCCGCTGGACAATTGAAGTAGATTACGATTTTTTCCTTTATTGTGTGCACGATGTGTGGTTGACGGTGAGAAATCCTGCATTAAGTTCGAATTGACAATTCTCTCGCAAAGGGACGTAACTCTACATTCTGACCTCCCTTTGCGTAAAGGAAAATCGCTCGAGTGCGCCGTCTTAGTGTATAATTTATAGGGTCTGTGACTGCAGTAGGCTCAGGAGTCACTTATCAGGGCATAGGTAGTGGTAATGAAAATGTTCAATTTACACAATAACCTCAAACCTTACCATAAACCAAGAAGACAGCACATTTAGTCATCATCGCTACCGCTGTCTATAGTAACTTGCAAACACCACAATTGTGCCGCCATGTTGATCAGCCGAAAGCGCTCGATTTACACGAAAGCAGTCGAATCGCCGTTCACGTCACGGGGACTGCCGGTGACGTGGCGGCAGACCGCCGCGGCAGGATTCCGGCGCACAAATCGAGCGCAGCCATTGTTGAAGGGCTTTCAAGGGACACAACTCTAACATGTTCTCGTGAACAACAGTTTCTCATGTTCGAAGACAATCACGAAGTGGCATGTTGACCGAGTGCACGACACAGCGAAAGTTCTCATGCACTTGAAACTGACAGAGGTATTTACTTAAGTGGTTAATATATGTGACCGAATGGATTTTGTCCGACGCGTAATCGACTGACAAGTCATGTGATCTAAAAACGTGTGACCCTGTAGCATTACTATCCTCATCCTGCCTGTTAGAAGCTCACACAGTCATTTTCAGTGATAGCATGGCATGAAAGTCATTCCTGTGAGGATAATCTGCACACAGCCGGGGAGATAAGGACGGAATCTGCCGTAGTTTTAAGGGGTGTCACTCTAAAAAAGCCATGCACAGAGCTGAGTTCAAGATGTCAACAAGAAAAAGATCTTCTCGATCCCGAAGTCTGGCTTGCGCACTTATCGTCCTCATCGCCCTATTGACATGTCTCCTCCTTATGACTTGGGCGAAACGAGACGGAAAGGAAAAGCAACAAGAAGTCTCCTTCATCTCCTGGATGTTTGCCATCCCATCTCTGACGACAATTTCCAAATGGTGGAACTGTGAACACTTCAAGTTCAAGACCGTCAAAGACAAAGGCGTCTTGAGAACCTCACCCTCCCCATCGTTCAGCTCCCGGAATCATATGCCCACACAAACAGACTCCCGCTCACCAGCACTAGGGGGGAAAGACAGTATGTGTGGTGTAAGCATTCCAGACAACAGCAAGTTCGACTGCCACCCAGAGAACGATGCATCGGAGGAGAAATGCACTGCCCGGGGCTGCTGTTGGGAGGTACGGCCTGTAAGTGTACGTAGCAAAACTTCAATAGCAAGAGCACCTAGCTCTCCTGCACAAATGAGCGTGCCCCTCTGCTTCTACCCACCTGACTACCCCGGCTATGTGGTCACCAGGAAAACCGAAGACTCATCTGGAATGGTAGTTGACATGATGCACAGCTCGTCAACCTACTACCCAGGAGCCATCAGCAACATCCGAATGATGATTTACATGGAAACACCACAACGCCTGCATGTCAAAGTAAGTACAAAAAGAAAGGTCAGAGAGAGAGAGAGAGAGAGAGAGAGAGAGAGAGAGAGAGAGAGAGAGAGAGAGATGCTTAATGACTTTGTTGACATTCTGATGAAGTTTTTTAGTTTTGTTAATGCCCCCCCCCCCCCCCCCCTTTTTTTTTTCTTATTGTATAAACTTGCCATCGAATGAATTGTCCTGATAGGTGTAATGTTCATGCATCACTCATACTTTAAATCAAGACATCATCTGGTGGCTTATTAGTGCTACTTGAGCTCAGCTGAGCAAGATCTAGTAACTTCTACTGGAGCAGGCTCTGAAAGCACACTAAAGACCCAGCAATCTAGTCAAGAGGAATCAGATATCTTGGCAAGACAAGTCTTATGGAAAAGTTTTGTGTAAACTGTAGTTTTTATTTGAAATAGAATTGGTTTTTCGAAAGGGGTTCT
>JAWQFJ010024067.1:7500-50000 GCA_034096865.1 Theodoxus fluviatilis | reverse complement strand
AACTTTAGTAACACATGGGGAACAGCAGGAGCTCTGTCACTAGGGCATTACTTGTTTGATAAATTTAGAGCTTAATTATCTAGAGTTCTGCCATCCCAGGGATTGAACCATGGCACCATGCCTCGCACATAACCAAAGCTTGCTGTCTACATCCGCCTGTCAAAAGACAGGATTTCAATAGGCAAGTAGAGGTTGAGGAGCTGACTATGCACTCATGCAAGAGGGGAGACTACTGGAGTCAGAGAAGGGGAATTTGAGAAGTAGCAGCTAGGGTTTAGCTGACTGCTAGATTTGTCCGTACTGTAATGGCAGCAGGAGGTGAAGGAGGGTGGTGTGGGACTTTACACAGTTTTAGATCTGTGTGTGTTGCATTTTTTGTTGAGGTTCATGTTTTAGATATCCAATAATAGATCCTTCTCTAGCCTTATTACTATCATCATCATGCTGTTGAATTTGTTACTGTGGAGGATTTTCTCAGCCAATTGAGAAAGGAGAGGATTATGTTGTAAATATGAACTGTCTTTCTCAGCACTTTTCTAGAGGTAAGGTAAGGCAAAACTTGTAATTGAAATGATGAAGAAACTGAATACAGGTTTGCAATTTTATTTCATCATTCATATGTGACAAGGTGCACTTTTGTGCCACCATGACCCATCACCAGTTTTGTTCTTTTAGTGTTAGTTTTCGACTTCGGATGTCGAGCTTCGGCTCTCCGATTTCCCGCCCACGGGCTGGCTTCTACCCTTTTTTCGCTCTACCCCTTTCCCGTTGCGACGTTCTCGCCCTTCGCTGTTTTCGCCTCCTGTGCCCCGTGCCACATGCCCCATGCACTCGAGTGGTGTGAACTCTCATCACAGGGCTTATTCAAGACATGGCTGCGTGTAGACTTTCACTGCACTGGTGAAAGAGCCTGATCTGCTCTGAGGGCTATTTTTGGAAGAGGATCTGTTTGCTTCTTTTTTTTTGACACATGCGAAGCAAAAGTGAGTCTATGTACTCACCCTTTTCGTCCGTCTGGGCGTCCGGGCTTCTGTAAAAAACTTTAACATTGGATTTTTCTCGGAGACTACTAAGTCTATCAACACCCAATTTGGCATGATGGTGTAGGATGACAAGGTGTACAACAACATACATAGTGACTTGACCTTGCTTCAAGGTCAAGGTCGCAGGGGCCATAAATAATGCCTTAAAAACAGACATTTTTCACATTTTCCCAATTTTCTTTGAAATTTTTTAGATTGGATACATGACCTATATATGGTATATAAGGCAAAGTAAGCCCTATCTTTTGATACCAGTTTGGTTTACCTTGCTTCAAGGTCAAGGTCACAGGAGGTCTTTAAAGTTGGATTGTATACATATTTTGAAGTGACCTTGACCCTGAATTATGGAAGATAACTGTTTCAAACTTAATAATTATGTGGGGCACATGTTATACTTTCATCATGAGACACATTTGGTCACATATCATTAAGGTCAAGGTCACTTTGACCCTTATGAAATGTGACCAAAATGGGGTAGTGAACCACTAAAAGTGACCATATCTCATGGTAGAAAGTGCCAATAGTGCTTATTGGCACTTTCTACCATTGTGCTTCCTATGTCTTGAATTAACAGCTTTGTGTTGCATGACCTTGGATGACCTTGACCTTGGGTCAAGGTCACATGTATTTTGGTAGGAAAAATGTGTAAAGCATTTCTTAGTGTATGATGTCATTGGTAGGTTTAGTTGTTTGACCTTGACCTTGAAGGTCACCTGAAGGTCAAGGTCATGTAAAGGTCAAGGTCAAGCATGTGAGTCGTATGGGCTTTGCCCTTCTTGTTTCTATGTGTGTTCAAGGCACTCTTTCCTTCTGAAGTCATCCATGATATCATTAAAACTGACCATGGGAATGAAGTATGTTGGAAAATCAATTGGTTTGTAATTTTCTAATAGTTATTCGTATTTGTAATTAATATAATGAGGCTGACCGGGAGATTGTTAAGCTAGCTGAGTCAGAGGAAGAGAGAGAAGTTTCCTTTTCCAACTGTCGTGAAATATTGTTTTCTAGTTGCTTTCTTAGTTGGCAGTAAAGAGTCCAGTTCTTTTAGAACCCGCTTTCATTGTTCTATTGAAAGTAACTGATAATTGATGGAATTCCTTGCTACAAATGTTCTTCACACCCTCTTACATTGTTCTTTTATAAATAATGAAGGATTTCGGTGCAAATATTCTCTGTTTCAGTCTCTTACAGACTTAGAGAATATTTTGCTATTTCATTTTTGACTCACATGCGAAGCAAAAGTGAGTCTATGTACTCACCCGTTTCGTCCGTCCGGGCGTCCAGGCGTCCGGGCGTCCGAAAACTTTAACGTTGGATTTTTCTCGGAGACTATTAAGTCTATCAATACCAAATGTGGCATGATGGTGTATGATGACAAGGCCTCAAAAAACATACATAGTGACTTGTCCTTGCTTCAAGGTCCAGGTCGCAGGGGCCATAAATGTTGTCTAAAAAACAGTCATTTTTCACATTTTCTCAATTTTCTCTGAAGTTTTTGAGATTGGATACCTGACCTATATGTGGTACATAGGGCAAAGTAAGCCCTATCTTTTGATACCAGTTTGGTTGACCTTGCTTCAAGGTCAAGGTCACAGGAGCTCTTTAAAGTTGGATTGTATACATATTTTGAAGTGACCTTGACCCTGAACTATGGAAGATAACTGTTTCAAACTTAATAATTATGTGGGGCACATGTTATACTTTCATCATGAGACACATTTGGTCACATATCATCAAGGTCAAGGTCACTTTGACCTAATGAAATGTGACCAAAATGGGGTAGTGAACCACTAAAAGTGACCATATCTCATGGTAGAAAGTGCCAATAAGCACCATTGTGCTTCCTATGTCTTGAATTAACAGCTTTGTGTTGCATGACATGTAATTTGGTAGGAAAATGTGTAAAGCATTTCTTAGTGTATGATGTCATTGGTAGGTTTAGTTGTTTGACCTTGACCTTGAAGGTCACCTGAAGGTCAAGGTCATATAAAGGTCAAGGTCAAGCATGTGAGTCGTATGGGCTGTGCCCTTCTTGTGCAATGATTTATGCTGTCTGGATTGTGCCACGGCATTCTGTAATCACACACCAACCACCCTTTTCCCCTTGCCTTCCCTCCCTAGACACCCACCATCCAGGGCTTTATGATAAGGCTATGTAGTCAGGATAGTTTGATACTATGATTATATGGGAAGTTGGATCTAACAGTCTGTTGCTGTGTTGTTAGTGGCCATCACTGCCAGTAACCAGATAATTGTGTCAGTGTAAACCTTGGATGGAGATGTATTTGGAGATACATGTGTTTGGTAACCTAATGATGAGTCAGAGTATTCTACAACTTAAGTTGCTCCTGTACAGGAATAGACATGTATGATAGGATGACATTCATGGGCTATTGGTTGCTAATTTGTAGGTGTTATTCCCCATGGATAACCTACTGGTTGGCTTGGTTGTCAGGTGGAATTTAGAGTTATCGGGCTGTATTCAAACGGCATACTGGTGACCCATTCACAGTTGCCAGATGGAGTTTAACATTATCAACCCTGTTTTGGTTATGAAGTCATTACCATTTCTCTTTTGGCCTTTTCCCCCCTCCTTTTCTGACGTCACAAGTCCATTTATGTCTAATTTTCCCATTTTAGTTTTTATGGTTATGATACTCTGACTATTGTGTTGTCTTGGTTTATTTTAGTTTGCCATCATGGTTTTGTATAACCGTGTTAGTATCAGATTGAATTTTAATACAGTCAAAGCCTATTCCTATTTGTGTTTTTTTTTCAAACATATCGAGATCCCCTTTTCAGCCTCTCCCTATTTCCATATTTCGTTTCCCCGTCCACTCGGTTACACATAAAACAAATATCTTGTCATTGCTGTGCTGTGTCAAACTCCACTCTCTAGTTGCACTCTTTTAGCTTACTCTTGTTGCCATCGGAGCAAGCTCACAACTACAGACACAAGTGCAAACCAATTCCCACAGGGAATAATTAATTCACTGTAGTGTTTAGGACTGATGCATCCCCACCTCTATATTCACTGCATTGCATTCTGCATGAAGTCAGCTAAAAAGCTTCACAACTCTAACATTGGTTGTACTACCTATTCCCCCTATGGGTTGGGGGTCAGAATAGACCCACCGAATCTCCCTTTTCGATTCGGAAGAGGCGAATAAATAGGGACATTGTGACTTTATTTGCGTTTAAGCTATTCTAGTGATTTTCATGCTGAATGGCGGGTAACCTACAAAGGCTGATAGAACATAAAACACCATCCATCCATCTTTGTACTACCAACTTACAGTATTCACAGTTTACTGTTCATATATCTCTCTTGGGGCTCCTTTGAGACATGACTGTTCTAGAACTAAGTCCTGCAAGTTGCCACCATGATAGCCAATCATAGTGTTCTAGAGTTCTCTGAGTATTCACAGTGTTCTAGTGTTCTCGGAGTATTCACATTCACTTGATCCAGTGATATCTATTTCCCTCTCTGACTTGCATGCCCCTAATTTTCTCTTGTCAGCATGGTTCTTGGTGGAAACATTTGCGGTGCTAAATAATGAATACATGAATAAATAAACAAATGAATGATTGAATGAATGAATGAATGAATGAATGAATGAATGAATGAATGAATGAATGAATGATTGAATGAATGAATGAATAAATAAATACATTTTAATGGATAATAAAGAAAAAAGCAGTGCTTGCCATTTGTAACAATGCATCAGCAATCACATGACAGCAAATTATGTGATCCAAGCAGCAGCTACCAAGAGTAGATCTGCACTGAACACACAGACCCTCAGATTGTGGCTATATCCACTCTAGGAAGGGAAAGGGTTAAAGAGGACTCCTCAATTTACCTGTGTGAATTTCAGGAGAATGCCAATCTGTATGGAAGCCACCCGTTCTACATGATGATGGAACCAATGGGCAGTAGCCATGGCTTCTTCCTGGCCAACAGCAACGCCATGGGTGAGTTACTTTGGACTGGTAAAGTTGTGAAACTTTGTCAGAGTTGGCCAGAATAGGCAACATACAAGGACAGAAGTTTGTTAGATAAGAAAGACGCTTGTATGAAAATTGACCACTCAGGAGCAAAACTGGGTACCTGTGACAGCACGGAAGGCACACCATTGTGTGATTAACCAGGGAGTGGGGTGGTGCTGGCACCAGACTCGGTGCGCTTGATCCATTTTGAAAAGGAGATAAAGGTGCTTCTTTATATTGTGACTTTCTACCTGTTGATGGATGCTCAATCCCCACACGTGCCCCCTGGTGGTAACTAATTATTACTCTAAACCATTTTTACTCCTTCAGTCTCTGGGAAGCATACAACCAGGCTGCAGATGAATACACAAATTGTTTTTCCACAGTTTTCCAGCTCAGCCCTCTCAGGTACCCACTTTACTCCTGGGTGTGGAGAAGCAATGAGAGTGTAGCATCTTGCTCAAGCATGCAACTCTGGAATCCATGTTGCTTCAAATGCTGCACACCCCTAGTGGCAAGCAACTGCAGGTCAAGTGTGCTGACTCTGTATATTGGTGCTAGTAAAGATCCGTGTGATTAGGGTGGGGGGATGAGGATGGAGGTGAAGGAATCCAAGGCAATGTGTGACCCGGATTTAGGTTGAATAGTAGGTAAAAACTGTTACCTTTACCATTACTTTAAATGTCTTATAGCTTAACATTACATAATAGTCTAGCAGAATGTTATAACATTTTATAGTTGCCATCCATTAATCATCTACTGTAACAAATTAATTTTATTATGACATCGCTGTAAGTCATATGACATTGGGAACCATCACAAATAGTGTTCATATCGTGCTTTCCTGGCTTTGAATGGCAGATAGCTTCAGAGTTCACATGTGGAGATTATCAACATGTTTCTTGTCCTAGCTCACTTGAGCTTGCCTTCTGGACAGTGACATCTCTTCCTCACAGACGTCATCCTGCAGCCAGCGCCAGCCATCACCTGGCGCACCATCGGCGGCATCCTGGACTTCTACCTGTTCCTGGGCCCAGGGCCTGACCAGGTGATCCAGCAGTTCACAGAGGTGATAGGGCGCAGCTTCATGCCGCCCTACTGGAGCCTGGGCTTCCACCTGTGTCGGTGGGGCTACAGGGACGTGGAGGGCACCCTGGCCATCATGGACCGCGTCAGGAAGGCGGGAGTCCCCCAGGTGAGCATTGATTTTCAGATATGTCAACCACTATGGTCTATGCATGATTCAACAACAAAAAAAGACTACAATGAAACACTACTGCACAAATGCTACATAGAATTCTAACCCTTACCCTGATGTCATAATTGAGACTCTTTGGTCTATCAGTGCTACTTTTTTTTAAAGCAATTTTTGACTCACATGCGAAGCAAAAGTGAGTCTATGTACTGAGCCGTGTCGTCCGTCCGTCCGGGCGTCCGTCCGTCCGTCCGTCCGTCCGGGCGTAAAAAACTTAAACGTTGGATTTTTCTCGGAGACTATTAAGTCTATCAACACCAAATGTGGCATGATGGTGTATGATGACAAGGCCTCAAAAAACATACATAGTGACTTGACCTTGCTTCAAGGTCAAGGTCACAGGAGCCATAAATGTGGTCTCAAAAACAGTCATTTTTCACATTTTCCCAATTTTCTCCCACGTTATTGAGAATGGCGACCTTAGGTACAAGTGGTATATAGGTCAAAGCAAGCCCTATCTTTTGATACCAGTTTGGTTGACCTTGCTTCAAGGTCCAGGTCACAGGAGCTCTTCAAAGTTGGATTGTATACATATTTTGAAGTGACCTTGACCCTGAACTATGGAAGATAACTGTTTCAAACTTAATAATTATGTGGGGCACATGTTATACTTTCATCATGAGACACATTTGTTCACATATCATCAAGGTCAAGGTCACTTTGACCCTTATGAAATGTGACCAAAATGGGGTAGTGAACCACTAAAAGTGACTATATCTCATGGTAGAAAGTGCCAATAAGCACCATTGTGCTTCCTATGTCTTGAATTAACAGCTTTGTGTTGCATGACCTTGGATGACCTTGACCTTGGGTCAAGGTCACATGTATTTTGGTAGGAAAAATGTGTAAAACATTTCTTAGTGTATGATGTCATTGGTAGGTTTAGTTGTTTGACCTTGACCTTGAAGGTAACCTGAAGGTCAAGGTCATATAATGGTCAAGGTCAAGCATGTGAGTCGTATGGGCTTTGCCCTTCTTGTTATTAATGGATGAGACACCTCCTCATTTCTTTTGCACATGCCCTTCTAACTACCCAACACCATATAGCAAAACTTATACCAGAAGGACTCACAACTGAACAAAGAACAAATCCATGTCATTGTCAAGACAATTTAAATGCTGAATTTCTTGGTAAATTTTGGAAGACTTAAGAAGGAATTGACTTGAATAGATTTCTTGAAGGCACTGATGAAGATGTCTTGATTTATGAGACTGAAGAAGCTGTGATATCAGACAATCTGTTCACTGTGGGTAAACTAGAAAAAGGTATGGACATGAATGCATACTAAAAGGCACTGTAAAGGGTGTCTGGATGTGTTAGACTGAAGGAGCTTTTTGACTTTAGATGGTTTGTAACCATGGGAAAGAACAATCGATTTCTGTTAGGGGCGTCTGGATGTTTTAGACTGAAGGAACTGTTTGATGTAGACAGTCTGTAGACCATGAGTAAGACTTGTAGATTTTTTTATTATCACTGTTATGGGTATATGGATGTATTATAGACTGAGGGAGTTATTTGACACTGCATGTACATTATGGTGTCTGACACAGGATGTACAGTGGAATGACCTTGACTACATGGATGGGAAGAAAGACTTCACCACCGACTGGACAGACTTTGGAAATCAGACGGCAATGGTGAACCATATACATGACCTGGGAATGCACTACATAATGATTGTGGTAGGTGTAATAACACTGGTCATGGCATTAAGGGAAAATATCATGTGAGCATGACCTGTGTAATGTGTGAAACCCTGCTGTTGCCATGGATTGCAAGGCTTTTACTTCCAGGACACTTTGGGGAAACACTCATAACATAAACTTTGAAGCTGCATGTTTCCCACCATTCATTCCATGATGGACCCATCTGTGTCAGTTGCTGACTGTTTTCCCTTTGAAAGGGCATGACTTTCTTATCTGCTGTGGGCTGCCCACCGCGTCTCCCTACGTGATTCGTAAGAGGCAAATAGGGACATGGTGACTTGATTTGTGCCAACTCTAAACTGTCCTAGTGATGTTTGTGCTCAATGGCCTCACCGAGCCTACAGAGGCTCATTGGCCACAAAACTCCATCCATCCATCCATCCATCCATCCATCCATCCATCCATCCATCCATCCATCCATCCGTCCGTCCTGAGTGCTGCTTTTAGACCAACCCCAAAATACTTGTAGTTGCTGCAGTGTTTGATGATGTCGATGTCCCATGTGGATACGCACAGATGTAGAAATGGAGAACTTGGTTGATAAGTTTCCTCTGTTTTATTGTGTGACTTTTATATAACAGAATGTTGACCAAGACTAATGTCCCCTGGGTTTACTCAAGTCATTGTGGGTGAATTGAAACAAACAAATCAGAAGATTAATGATAATGAAATTCAACACACTACATCGACTTCTTCCTCAGAAGAAAAGTTAACTGAGAAAGCATTTGATTGATACATCAAATAATGTTATACTTTGGAAAACATTTAATCAATATTATGAAGAGTTATGATTATTGAAATTCAACACTTTATAGTTGCAGTAACATGGCAACAAAAAAAGTGTATGTGTGTGTGTTTGATAGGTAGGTCTTATATTTGTCTTTTCTTTTAAAAGAATAAACATATTTTTAAGTAGGCACACAGTTTATGTATATGTGCATTAAAAATATGTTATATATACAGTAGATTCATCTGAACATAATCTTACTCATTTGCTGTAAGCATTCTACTTAAATGATACTAATAGGGAAGATGGGACAGCACACAGTTCGTTGTTTACCTTCAATATTTTCCCCCCTTCCCCCCCCCTTTTTTTTTCTCCCCCCAATAGGAAAGAAAGTTTAGGGGTTGGCAGGAAAAGATAGGGTCAGTCAGGCTACCGTAACCACAACATTTATTATCCTTGTTTAACCTTACCTTTCTTGTGGTTTCTTCAAGAATCTTTTTGCTCATCAGTCTCTTGCTTCCTCTTTACTTCTCATCTTCCAGGACCCAGGCATCAGCAGCACTCAGCCCCAGGGAAGCTATAGACCCTACGACATGGGACTGCAGATGAAGATCTTTATCAATGACTCAGAGGGTCAGCCCCTTGTTGGACAGGTAAAGAGACCACACCTTTCTTTCCCTCTTGCAAACTAGTGTCTAGTGGCATATGTGTGTGTATGCTGTGTTCAACTGATGAAATTTCAGTAAAGTTCATCGACAGAAACAAGACTTTAATTTGGCTTGTTCTGTGTTGTTTGAATAAAAATGGTTTATTTTGCAACTGCAATTTCAGGAAGAGACTTTGAAGAGATATTGCGTGATAACATGAGGAAGTCACAGTCATTGCTGTGGGGGAAAAAGGAACTATTCATTTGTGCCACTAGAGTTTAGTACCTAGCTCAGTGGCTTTGCAGTCAGTGTGCTCTTTCTATGGAGATTAAAAAGGTAAAGGTGTGGTTTTATACAGCCTCTCATCACCCATGTCTGGGTCTCAGACCACTTCACACTTTACCCCCTGATCACAGGGCCACTTGATAAATGGAGAGGATTAAGTCGGGCTGTCTGATTTTTCCAAAACCCCTTTATTCTTCTTCCTTACATTTTTGGTACCTTCCATATCTATGGAAATTTTGCAAGCTGTGCAAAATGAGAAGCTTTGAGTTTTTGTTGGGATCAGTATGCACCATTCTGACTGTTGTTGTTGTTGTTGTTGTTGTTGTTGTGCAGGTGTGGCCTGGGCCAACAGTTTTCCCTGACTTCACCAACCCTGCTGCTGGCGATTACTGGACCGCCCAGGTGCAAGATTTCCACAACTCTGTGCCCTTCGATGGCATGTGGATTGTGAGTACACAGATAAACAAAACAAGTCTGATGCTAGGCTGCTGTGATGAAAAGCTCATCACTAAAAGTTAGTGTTAAGACAGCATGCTTTATCCATTAGCTTGCATGTGTAAGCTTCATTTTTATATTGATCCGTTGATACTCGCTGTAATTAATTACTGTGTCCAATACATCCAGGTGAGTTGCAAAAAGGATTTTTAACACCTGTGGTAGTGCTTGACAACTCCTTTTCATCACTAACCTGAAGAAGAAGTCAAAATGAAAGTTCTTTGAGAGAGAGAAAGAGACAAACAGTCAGACAGACAGACAGACAGACAGACAGACAGACAGACAGACAGACACAGACAGACAGACAGACAGACAGACAGACAGACAGACAGACAGACAGACAGACACAGACAGACAGACAGACAGACAGACAGACAGACAGACTGATAGACAGACAGACAGACAGACAGACAGACAGACAGACAGACAGACAGACAGACAGACAGACAGACAGACAGACAGACAGACAGAGGTGTTTGTGTGTGTTTGTGTGTGTGCGTGCGTGCGTGTGTGTGTGCGTGTGTGTGTGTGTGTATGTGTGTGTGTGTGTGTGTGTGTGTGCAGAGGCATGTGCGTAAGCAATAGGCTAGAACTTTCTGGAATTGGTTTAGGAAAGACTCTTATCAAATGGATAGGTAACATTGCTACAGACGGAGCTTTCTGCATAAGAAGTAGCAGTGCTTGCTACGGACAGAGCTTTCTGCATAAGAAGTAGCAGTGCTTGCTACAGACAGAGCTTTCTGCATAAGAAGTAGCAGTGCTTGCTACAGACAGAGCTTTCTGCATAAGAAGTAGCAGTGCTTGCTACAGACAGAGCTCTCTGCATAAGACGTAGCAGTGCTTGCTACAGAGCTTTCTGCATAAGAAGTAGCAGTGCTTGCTTCAGACAGAGCTTTCTGCATAAGAAGAAGCAGTGCTTGCTACGGACAGAGCTTTCTGCATAAGAAGAAGCAGTGCTTGCTACAGACAGAGCTTTCTGCATAAGAAGTAGCAGTGCTTGCTACGGACAGAGCTTTCTGCATAAGAAGTAGCAGTGCTTGCTACAGACAGAGCTTTCTGCATAAGAAGAAGCAGTGCTTGCTACGGACAGAGCTTTCTGCATAAGAAGAAGCAGTGCTTGCTACAGACAGAGCTTTCTGCATAAGAATAAGCAGTGCTTGCTACGGACAGAGCTTTCTGCATAAGAAGAAGCAGTGCTTGCTACAGACAGAGCTTTCTGCATAAGAAGTAGCAGTGCTTGCTACGGACAGAGCTTTCTGCATAAGAAGTAGCAGTGCTTGCTACAGACAGAGCTTTCTGCATAAGAAGTAGCAGTGCTTGCTACAGAGCTTTCTGCATAAGAAGAAGCAGTGCTTGCTACAGACAGAGCTTTCTGCATAAGAAGAAGCAGTGCTTGCTACGGACAGAGCTTTCTGCATAAGAAGTAGCAGTGCTTGCTACAGACAGAGCTTTCTGCATAAGAAGTAGCAGTGCTTGCTACGGACAGAGCTTTCTGCATAAGAAGTAGCAGTGCTTGCTACGGACAGAGCTTTCTGCATAAGAAGAAGCAGTGCTTGCTACAGACAGAGCTTTCTGCATAAGAAGAAGCAGTGCTTGCTACGGACAGAGCTTTCTGCATAAGAAGTAGCAGTGCTTGCTACGGACAGAGCTTTCTGCATAAGAAGAAGCAGTGCTTGCTACGGACAGAGCTTTCTGCATAAGAAGTAGCAGTGCTTGCTACGGACAGAGCTTTCTGCATAAGAAGTAGCAGTGCTTGCTACAGACAGAGCTTTCTGCATAAGAAGTAGCAGTGCTTGCTACAGAGCTTTCTGCATAAGAAGTAGCAGTGCTTGCTACACAGCTTTCTGCATAAGAAGTAGCAGTGCTTGCTACGGACAGAGCTTTCTGCATAAGAATAAGCAGTGCTTGCTACGGACAGAGCTTTCTGCATAAGAAGAAGCAGTGCTTGCTACAGACAGAGCTTTCTGCATAAGAAGTAGCAGTGCTTGCTACGGACAGAGCTTTCTGCATAAGAAGTAGCAGTGCTTGCTACAGAGCTTTCTGCATAAGAAGAAGCAGTGCTTGCTACAGACAGAGCTTTCTGCATAAGAAGTAGCAGTGCTTGCTACGGACAGAGCTTTCTACATAAGAAGTAGCAGTGCTTGCTACGGACAGAGCTTTCTGCATAAGAAGTAGCAGTGCTTGCTACGGACAGAGCTTTCTGCATAAGAAGAAGCAGTGCTTGCTACAGACAGAGCTTTCTGCATAAGAAGTAGCAGTGCTTGCTACAGACAGAGCTTTCTGCATAAGAAGTAGCAGTGCTTGCTACGGACAGAGCTTTCTGCATAAGAAGTAGCAGTGCTTGCTACGGACAGAGCTTTCTGCATAAGAAGTAGCAGTGCTTGCTACGGACAGAGCTTTCTGCATAAGAAGTAGCAGTGCTTGCTACAGACAGAGCTTTCTGCATAAGAAGTAGCAGTGCTTGCTACAGACAGAGCTTTCTGCATAAGAAGTAGCAGTGCTTGCTACGGACAGAGCTTTCTGCATAAGAAGTAGCAGTGCTTGCTACAGACAGAGCTTTCTGCATAAGAAGAAGCAGTGCTTGAGCAATGCAGCAAGCCTGTATGAGGATGGAATTTGAAGTGTAAAACTTACTGACTGCGAAGTTTGTCATGATATTTTTTTCTGGCATGTAAATTTGAATTGCAAGTGAATAGTATTATGCTTGCTAGTTTTTGCTGAATATGAAGTGTATCAAAGCCAAATGATGATTTACTCACAGTAACAGTAGATTTACATGTGTTGGATTTTTTATACCCTGGTTTTTGGTTAACATCTTAAATTTCACACACACACACATACACACACACACACACACACGCATACACACACACACACACACACACACACACACACACACACACACACACTGTAGCTTAACAGCTTCATTCATGTATTTTTTCCTTAAAGTATGTTTCAGAATGAGCCTATATGCAACTGCTACTCATAGCTAGCTTGCACATTTTCATCTTCTTTCAGGACATGAATGAAATTTCAAATTTTGTTTCTGGATCTGTGAAGGGATGCCCAAACGTTTCTACAATTGAATATCCTCCATATTTGCCTGGTAAGTATTCTTTTGATTTATTTTCCTTTTCTTTCATAATTTAACAAGCATTTCCCTTTCTGAATGACTACGTCTGTTCATGTGATTCCTCTTTTATATATCATAAAGTTTGTTTTGACTGTTATTGCTTTTGTGAGTGTTTTAACAGTTGTTGTGATGTTGCTTAATTTTTACTTGATTTATTTGTTTGCTTGTTTGCTTGCTTGTTTTTGTGTGTGATTTGAGTATATCTCTGAGTTATTAATTATTTGACTTCACCTCTCTCACTCTCTTTCTTTCTCTATTTGTCCCTATCCATCTCTCTCTCTCTCTCTCTCTCTCTCTCTCTCTCTCTCTCTCTCTCTCTCTCTCTCTCTCTCTCTCTCGAATTACAAATACATTTGTGCAGGTCTGTTATTGACCATGAGTGTTGAAGTGCTGAAAGATGACTAAATTTCATACTTAAGCACCGAGTTGCAGTAGCATCATGGTTTTGACTTTGCGAAGTCATTAGATTTGAAAAATGTCTTTGATACTGCCATTTTTTATCTGCACAGCCAATTGAAAGTTGCTTTCAATTGATTGTTTTCTTCTCTTTCAGCTGTTCTTGGAGGCAGTTTACATTTCAATACTCTGTGTGTCACTGCTCAGCAATATTTGTCCACCCACTATGATCTTCACAACATGTACGGATTCACAGAGACAATGGCATCTTACAAGTAAGTACTATAGTGTTTTACTAAGTAACCCTTGCTGGAAAACGTGTTTGAAAATCAGTACTTTTTCATTCAGGAGAAAAATGAATTCAGAGAAGTAATGCCTGGCATTTGGAATCTGACCTACATGTAATTAGTGTCCTGGTTTAAATTGAAATGTTAGGACATGATCAATTACGACATTGATATCCAATGAGTGAAACAGAAATACAACAAGTGCAGGAATATGGAATGTAACACAATCTTTGGGTGCATTTTGTAAAGTGGAGATGGGGGTTGAAGTGGAAAGAAGATGATATCTAGGATTTTGGGGTTGTAGTTTTATGCTAATCTTATGCTCTATTACATCAGTATGCTTTTGATGTGACCTGCCCTAATTATGAAATTCTCTTCACACACCTCTGTACATGTCTGAACAATTTAAAAATTTGGATTACTTCAGAACATGGTGATTAAGCATGTTTCATTAAAGACCAAAATAAATAATTTTTTGGTCCCATATGTATGAAATAACAAAAAACAGAAAATTCTGTACAAGCTGAAGAATCTCAAGACATCCAGGTAACTGTATCAGTGGTGATTTCCCCCATCATTTACCTGCATCTCACTCTCACAGTGGCTGATTCATAAGTGATTCAGTGCATAGTTGTCACAATGGTAGAGCTGCCTGTCGCATGCATGTCACCCTAGGCTGAGGCCTAGAGTATGCTTGGTTGGGTTTTCAATAAAACTATGGCCACACTCCCAAACACAAACAGACATGTGAACACTGATGTAAAAGAATAAATAAAAATATTTATTCAAGCTTTTGTATGGGGGTGACGATGTATGGACTCCATGTGTGGGTGAGGATGATCAGGTGAGGATGAACATGATGAACATGGAACAACAATGTCAAAACACAACAACCAATCTAACTTAACTAATTAAGCTAAGAAAACGCGGGTTTAGAATCAGAGTCTGAATGGCCCTGCCTCTACTCTAGAGACGACGAAGTGTCCATCTCAAACTGTAATGTCAAATGCCCACTCTTCAACTGGGGACTGTAAGAAGTTGTCTCTAAAGGCTAATAATTACACCAAACTACACAGCTATGCAGCAGCACGAAACGGTAATTTAGAAAGAGTCTTTGCTTATACTGCTGCACAGGCGGTGATTTGATCTAAGAAAATAATAGTCTATTTCCTCCCCATGCCACAGAGGATCTCTAATTTAGGAGGTAGTACTCAACTTCTAGTCTGCTGATTCTCCACTACAACAGCCACGCCGACGGAACTACGTTGAGGTCGCCGTCGGTCTGAGCTGATCACAGGTAGATCAGGACAGCTTCTGCAGCTGGGGAGCAGGGTACCAGGTTGAAGTTGAGCGGAGTGGGTTAGGCATGGGGTAGGACGTTACGCCTGGCAGCAGCCTGAAGCGTGGGGTAGCATCTTTATGCAGGGGAGGCTTGCCAGTACCAAGATGAATGGGTGCCTTGCGCCAGACCGATTCCATCCTTTACAGAAGACAATGGAGGCCTAAAAGGCCAAGGTCAGTAATAATCAAACACTGACACGAGAGTGACTTCCTCCTCATAGAAATTATCTTTGGATGAGGAGGAAGCACAATGACACTAACCTTAGTCCTTCTTTACAACGAAATAGCAAAAATTGAAATGAAATTATATGACAAATCACTGCTTATTTTCCAACAAATGTTTAGCCGACAAATACCAAACCAATAGCATTCATGACGCAGCATACTCTACAACCTAAACAACACATCATTCTAACTAATGCATCACTAGGCAGGCATCGGGTAGCCGAGAGCAGCCGAGGTGGTTCGACTTGGAGTGTCGCAGCGCCAGGAGGAAGATTAAGGAGGCCTTCAGGCTAGTTAGAAAATGTAGCAATGCAGCCTATAAAGATTTGTATGTAAATGAGCAACACGAGTGACTGGTTACTGAAAGCGTGTGCTTGGAAGGCTGTAGGAGCAGCATAGTGGAGGCGCAGCCGTCCAGCACGGGTTACTGGAAGCTGCGACGGTGCTTGGAATCTCCTCTTAGCCGTCAGATGAACACGCTACTACAGCCTTCCAAGCACTGTCAGCTTCCAGTAACCCGTGCTGGACAGGCTGCGCCTCACTATGGCTCCTACAGCCTTTCAAGCACACGCTTTCAGTAACCAGTAACCCGTGTTGCTCATTTATATACAAATCTTTATAGGCTGCATTGCTACATTTTCTAACTAGCCTGAAGGCCTCCTTAATCTTCCACCTGGCGCTGCGACACTCCAAGTCGAACCACCTCGGCTGCTCTCGGCTACCCGATGCCTGCCTAGAGGAATGATGTGTTGTTTAGGTTGTAAACTATGCTGCGTCATGAACGCTATTGCTTTGGTATTTGTCGGCTAAATATTTGTTGGAAAAATGAGCGGTGATTTGTCATTTAATGTCATTTCAATTTTTGCTCATTCGTTGTAAAGAAGGACTAAGGTTAGTGTCATTGCGCTTCCTCCTCATCCAAAGATGATTTCTATGAGGAGGAAGTCACTCTAGTATCAGTGTTTGATTATTACTAACCTTAGTCTTCTAGGCATCCATTGTCTTCTGTCAAGGACGGAACCGGTCTTTCGCAAGACGTCCATTCATCTTGTTACTGGCAAGCCTCCCCTGCATGAAGATGCTACCCCTCGCTTCAGGCTGCTGCCTGGCGTGACGTCCTACTCCATGCCTAACCCACTCCGCTCAACTTCAACCTGGTACCCTGTTCACCAGCTGCGGAAATGGTCCTGGTCTACGTGTGATCAGCTCATCATGAGACCGATGGCGACCTCAACGTAGTTCCGTCGGCGTGGCTGTTGTAGTGGAGAATCAGCAGACTAGAAGTTGAGTACTACCTCCTAAATTAGAGATCCTCTGTGGCATGGGGAGGAAACATACTATTATTTTCTGAGATCAAATCACTGCATGTGTGGCTGTATAAGCAAAGACTCTTTCTATATTATCGTTTGGTGCTGCTGCATAGTTGTATAGTTTGGTATAATTATTTGCCTTTAGAGACGATTTCTTAAAGTCCCCAGTTGAAGAGTGAACATTTGACATTACAGTTTGAGAGGGACACACTGTCGCCTCTAGAGTAGACAGGGCCATTCAGACTCTGATTCTAAACCCGCGTTTTCTTAGCTTAATCGGTTAATTTGATTGGTTGTTGTGTTTTAACATTGTTATTTCATGTTCATCATGTTCATCCTCACCATGTCATCCTAACCACACATCGAGTCCATACATCGTAACCCCCATACAAAAGCTTGAATAAATATTTTTATTTATTCTTTTACATCAGTGTTCACGTGTCTGTTTGTGTTTGGGAGTGTGGCCATAGTTTTATTGAAAACCCAACCATGCATACTCTAGGCCTCAGCATAGGGTGACATGCACGCGACAGAGAGCTACAAACATACTGTTAAGGCTTAGAGTTTCATTAAGCGCCGAAAATACATCTTTTCATCCTGATTTCTAATGCCGTGAGCTTACCTTGTTTTAAATGACACTTAATAGATATAAATAATGTTATCATTATGCTTAGACAAATGTGGTTCTTTTATTACATCATTGACATTTCATCAAAACTATTTGGTCACATATATATAAAACAGTTATCAAAAACTGAACTACAGGTGTTCATTTATACACATGACAAAATTTTATTAATGCTTTTATATGACTGAGCTAGATGCTTGCATACGAAAGCTACAATCATAAAGTTAAGGCTTAGAGTTTCATTAAACTAAACACATCTTAAATACAGATCACAATATTGTTTGTTTAAAATTGTGTGTTTATTGAATAGATGCATAGGAGTGTGAAAACATGAAAATAAATGCACTAATCAGTTTGCTACAATGTTTTCTGTTCCTTTTCTCAACCATCTACATGTATTTGCAGCTAATATGAATGCACGTATACATTCAATCATTTATACATATATCATAAATTTCCCATAGAGTGACCAATGTGACCATTTGTGCCAAAGGTTGCATTGGTTAGAACTGTCACTTTCACCAGGAAAAAGGTTGGGTAGAAAATTCCGAAACCTACAGCAAAGCAAAGACACACCTAAACACACCAGGAACACGATTCTTTCTCATGCTTGCACACACATACATTACACACTAACAACATCTTCGTCGACGTCGTCGTCGTCATCATCATCATCATCATCATCATCATCATCATCATCATCATCATCATCATCATCATCATCATCATCATCATCATCAATGTCGTATTATCAGAATACTAACTGAAATACAGATACGCTTATGCTAAGAGACGTAACCAATGCCACACTAATGGTTGACTTCCCTACAGAGTTCTCTCCTTTTTACTGGAGAGTGATTCTAGAAGTAGAAGGAATTATCGTTAACTGGAAGATTGATACTGAGGCCGATTCCAACGTGATCAGCAGATCTACATGGGCAAAGCAAGGGAAGCCGAAACTGCCTCCAGCGAATCGTGTCAACCTGAAGAGTCCAGGGGGCATGATGAAAACACTGAAGGTCACTTCACTACAATTGTCGACAATATGATACAAGCAACAGTGTATGTCATTGATAATGTTGCACTCGTCTCTTTGCAATGATCTGTTGTACAGGGGTTCTCCTAGCTTGCGCCGGGAAGTCGAAGTTCACAAACGCTGGTGGTCGTTTTCGATAAAACTTTATTCACGCACTGGTCGATACACGGCGGTGACAATCAGTAAACAGTATCGTCGCAACAACTTTACTCTATGCGCAATGCCGCAGAGGACTCACTCCTTACAAAGGAGGACTCGTTTAACTTCTAGTTAAGCTCTTACCTGAACTCTGTCGTATCTGCTCTCTCGTGCATTTTTTCCGGTTGCTTTGTCGCGCTTTATATACCTAAACACAGGTTCCAGAGCCTTCCAGAATCTAGTACAATATACCCGGTGGTCAGGAAGCTTCACAAATGACGTCACATGACTAGCAGAGACAATTTTAGCCCGACTCAAGCACGTGACCAGGCAACGGCATTAGTGGAGAGGCTGATGTAAACAGCCCGATTGCCCAGTGTTCCCATTCCTTCTAGAACCTTCACAACAATAACGACGCTGACAGTCTTCTTAGCAGCAGTACAGAGACAGCGCTGAACCTTCTACAAAGAGTGAATTCAGTCACCTTTTCGGCCGTGAAGTGTGAGCCCGTGAGAATCAAGTTCAAAGAGGGTACACAGCCGTACAACACCACCACAGCAAGATGCATACCGATACCCCTACAAGAGAAAGTCAAGAAAGAACTCCAAAGGAGGAAGGAAGATGGAATTATAGAAGAAATCACAGAGCCGACTGAGTGGGAGTCGACTATGGTTCTAGTGTTGAAGCCAAACAGTGACGTCCGCATCTTCGTTGATCTGGAGAAACTGAATCAAGCAGTCCAGAGAGAGAGAGAGAGAGAGAGAGAGAGAGAGAGAGACGTCATTCCTACAGTCGACGATATCATTCACCAGCTTAGAAGTTCCAACGTGTTCTCCGAGCTAGACGCTCAGTCAGGATTTTGGCAGCTTCCGCTTCATGA
This sequence comes from Theodoxus fluviatilis, assembly GCA_034096865.1. Taxonomy (NCBI): domain Eukaryota; kingdom Metazoa; phylum Mollusca; class Gastropoda; order Cycloneritida; family Neritidae; genus Theodoxus; species Theodoxus fluviatilis. Next base: position 30,477 of record JAWQFJ010024067.1, on the reverse strand, counting down.
AGATACCGCAAAGCTTCATACGTCCTTTTGGAAGGATCTACATGAAGAGGCTCTCGTTCGGAATTTCGTCCGCACTCGAGATATTTCAGCGAGTCATGACTGAAATACTGCAAGGAATTAACGGAATCATATGCTACTTCGACGACATCTTGTGTTACACCACGGCGATGGAAGAGCATGACGCACTACTTACCAAGGTCCACCAGAGGCTTGTGGAGGTAGGCCTACAGTGGAACAAGAGCAAATGAGAGTACAGGAAGAAAGAAGTCAAGTTTCTTGGCCACATCATGGACGCGATCAAGTGTCTGTCAGAACCAGAACATGTCGCAGAACTGAGACAATACTTGGGTATAGTGCACTATCTTGGCAGGTACTTACCTCATCTGTCAACTGCCCTGAAACCACTAAATGCACTGTTGTCCAAAGATGCAGCATGGACCTGGAGTCCCGAGCAGTCAGAAGCCTTTCTTAAGCACCTACCTTAGCGTACTTCGACCCAAAGAAGCCGACGACGGTATCAACCGACGCATCGAGCTATGCAGTAGGAGGTGCTCTTCTCCAACAGCATGAAGATAGATTGCATCCAGTCGCATTATGATCAAGAACGCTGACAAAAGCAGAGTCAAACAGGGCTCAGATTGAGAAGGAGATACTCGCATCAGTGTGGGCTTGCGAAAGATTCGAGAGATACTTGGTTGGACTAGAAAGCTTCACGCTTCAGACTGACCATAAGCCTCTCATACAACTCATCAACACCAAAGACTTGTCAGATACATCTTTGAGATGTCAAAGAATGCTGATGAGGCTGATGAGGTTCAAGCCACAAGCAGTGTACATTCCAGAGGAAAATATGGCGATTGCAGACACCCTGTCTAGAAGCCCTTTGAAGCCAGAAAAAGAAGAAATCGCATTGCAAGATGACGTGGAAATCTACGTACAAGAAATCACAAGTGCATGGTCAGTGTCAGATGCGAAGCGGAACCAGATTCGTGAGGAGACTCAGAAAGACATCAACCTCAAGACAGCGCTAGACTACACTATCGCCGGGTGGCCAGTCTACAAAGAAGATGTCAAATTGGCAACTAGAGATCTATTCGCCGTTCGTGGAGAACTTGGTACTCATGAAGGACAATTAGTCTTTGGCGATAGAATCGCCATACCCTTTTCCATGAGAGCAGAAGTCCTAGAACGTATTCATGATGGTCACATGGGAATCACAAAGAGCCGTGAACGAACAAACACATCTGTGTGGTGGCCACACATAAGCCATCAAGAACAAAGTTGCAGCGTGCAGACATTGTCACGAAAAGAAACCATCGCCACCAAGTGAACCATTGCTTCCGTCGACTATGCCAGAACGACATTTTCAGAGGATTGCCATTGACATTTATGAAGTCAAAGGTCAGAACTAGCTTGTTTCAGTCGATTACTACAGTCGTTACATTGATGTCGCACATCTCACCCAGATGACTTCCACAGCAGTCGTCAACAAGATGAAGATCATCTTTGCACAGCATGGGATTGCAGAGACAGTCGTTTCTGACAATGGGGCACAGTTCTCTTCGGCCGAATTTCATAAATTCGCTTAATAAGAATGGAACTTTTGCTATGCCACCAGTTCACCTCTTTATCCACAGTCAAACGGTGAGGCGGAACGTGCAGTGAAGACAGCAAAGGAGATTTTGAAGCAGAAAGACCATCTCCTTGCTTTGCTGACTTACCGAGCTACTCCAAATCTCAACTCTCGGAGTAAGCCCGGCAGAGCCCGTACAACCCTACCCGTCCTTCCCCAGTCTCTTGTTCCATGTAACATAGACCATGACAAAGTACGCCAGCGTGACGCACAATCAAAGCAATCACAAAAGCAGTATTTTGACCAGAGAGCACGGAGCTTGCCAGAGCTTCAACCCGGTGACCTCGTCCTTGTGAAGGAGGATGGAGAGAAAGGCTGGAAGAAGCCAGGGGAAGTAATCCGGAAGTGTGCTCCAAGATCCTACCTCATTCAAATTCCTGAGGGTGGGCTGAGGCGTAACCGCAAGCACATTAGGTTACAAACGGCCGAGCAGATCAACAAAGAATACCCAGAGATGTCGATGCAGATCAACGAAGACTACCCGAAAATGTCGATGTAGATCCACGAAGACAACCCGAAGATGTCCGTACAACCTACAAGCAGTGCAACGTGTGCGCAGCCGGGGCAACCACTTCAAGTTCAACAGCCATCGATGCAACCGTCGCAGCCGTCATCTGGTCTAGAGGCATCATTGCAGCAGCTGGGTAGACCGTCCGAGGCTACTTCATCGTCTGAACAGCCATTCATTACAGATCAGGGCGCCAAGTCAACAAGTCAGCCCGTTATCAATGATCCGAGTTGTGTAGATGCATGTGTAGTGGTACATAGTTATGTTGCATTGAGCCACAGATATGTTTGTGTAGCTAATTAAAAGCTTCGGGCGTGTGTTTGATAGGAAAACAATCACATTAGATTTATTCGAAATTGGATTATTGAGGTAATCAAGAACCCTTTGATGTATAACTCTCGATCATTTCAGTGACGCTATAAAGGAAACTGTAGTGTGTGATTTGGTTTCCTAAGTGACGCTATGCCGAAAGCCTATGAGTTAGTTGGTAGTTACGTTCAAGTTCAGTCATTTGTCTTTAGATTGTTAGATTAGAATTATCAGGGACACTTTGCTGAAATGCCAAAGTCGAAGTTATACGTTCACTTTTTTCGAAGTAGCTCCACTGGAAGTGAAAACGTAGCTAGTTCAAAGACACCAGTCAGGAATAACTGAGTTAAATAAAAACCGCTGGCGCTGAACCTCCAGGTTTTGGCATTAAAAAAAAACACAACAACAACAACAAAAAGATCGGGTTCGAACCCGCAACCTCTCGAGAAAAGAAGGGGAAAAAAGTAAGGTTCGAACCTGCAACCTCTCACGTGTACAACAACGGGTGGGGTGGCTCTCTCTCTCTCTCTCTCTCTCTCTCTCTCTCTCTCTCTCTCTCTCTCTCTCTCTCTCTCTCTCTCTCTCTCTCTCTCTCTCTCTCTCTCTCTTGAATACCATACACACATTAACAAAAAAAGCTTCTGTGCGGATTCGAACCCGTACGCGCATCCCCTACAACCAAGCATGTCCCAGCGACAAAAAAATATTCGACGCGCTACCGAGTGAGCTAATCCATAAAAACCGCTGGTGTTGAACCTCCAGGTTTTGGCATTAAAAAAACAACAACAACAATAACAAAAGATCAGATTCGAACCCGCAACCTCTCGAGAAAAGAGAGGGGGAAAAAAGTAAGGTTCGAACCTGCAACCTCTCACGTGTACAACAACGGGTGGAGTGTCGCTCTCTTTCTCTTGAATACCATACAACATTAAAAAAAAGAAGCTTCTGTGTGGATTCGAACCCGTATGCGCATCCCCTACAACCAAGCGTGCCCCAGCGACAAAAAAATATTTGACACGCTACCGAGTGAGCTAATCCATAAAGCTGTGAGGACCTTCAGTAAACCTGGAGGGATAAAAAAATCCTTCTTTCTCCTTCAAAAATGGCCAATCTTCTCGAAATTACGTCACGTTATTCGACGTCAAATGATCACGTCACACATGCCAAAACTTCCCTTGAGTCGGGACAGAGTTCCGTCCCTTGCCTTCTTTGCAACACCAAAACGTTAAAAAAAGTCTCTTTCTTTTCAAACCTCGATTCTGAAAATTTGATAAATTCAATCGGACCTAACTTCCAGTAAGTGTGCAAAATGTCAACGAAATCCGTCCAGTACTTTTTGAGATATCAGCCGTTAAGTCGGGACTGACAGACACAGAGAGAGAGAGAGAGAGAGAGAGACACACACACACACACACACACACACACACACACACACACACACACACACACACACACAGATAAAGCTGTGAGGACCTCCAGTAAACCTGGAGGGATACAAAATCCTTCTTTCTCCGTCACCAATGTCCAATCTCCTCGAAATTACGTCACGTTATTCCATGTCAAATGATCACGTCACATATTCCAAAACTTCCCTCGAGTCGGGACAGCGTTCCGTCCCTTGCCTTCTTTGCAACACCAAAGCGTCAAAAAAGTCATTTTCTTTTCAAACCTGGATTCTGAAAAGTTGATACATTCAATCGAACCTAACTTCCAGTAAGTGTGCAAAATGTCAAGGAAATTCGACCAGTAGTTTTTGAGATATCAGCCGTTAAGTCGGGACTGACAGACGCACACACACACACACACACACACACACACACACACACACACACACACACACACACACACACACACACAGACAGACAGACAGACAGACAGACAGACAGACAGACAGACAGATAAAGCTGTGAGGACCTCCAGTAAACCTGGAGGGATAATAATTGAAGTTAAAGAGTTGCTTGGTTGAGTTGTTAACGTAAAAGGGGAGATGTCGTATTATCAGAATACTAACTGAAATAGAGAAACGCTTATACTTAGAGACGTAACCAGTGCCACACGAATGGTTGAATTCCATACAGAGTTCTCTCCCTTCTACTGCAGGTGGATTAGAGCACGCGTCATAAAGTAAGAGACCATACATAACTAAGACCGCGCACTCGGCTAATTTTAGTGAGATTTCCGACAGAGTGATCTCCCCCGTTTTTCGTGTCTTCCCCCGGAGCTCTCGTGCAAGATACACATGTATAGTGAGTGTTGCATCTATGCCATGTGCGAGAGAAATAAAGTTTAGTGTATGAATGGCAGAATGCAAGTGCGGGCAAGGGTTTATATTATTTATTGAAGGCAGAATGTATGTATGTGACACATCGTTCGTTCCGTCGTTTGTAAACGTGAATACTAATCAGCCGAGTGCGTGCCTGGAGAAGCGAGTGTAAACACTAAAATGAAAATTCCCACACAAGAGCTGGTAAAAAGGTCAAAGTTTCAGTAAACCAGATCTCTCCTAAAAGATCTAAACACAATTTTCTCCATGGGAAAGTACGTCCCCAACAAGCAGGTCTAAATAAAGAAATAAACACCGGACGCATATGGTCAGCGCTCTGAGCAGCAGCTAGACGATCGAGCAGAAGGCTGCGATGGCATCTTGGGTCTCCCATTAGAGAAAGCGACTGGCATCAATAGGTTAGAACGCTTTTCCTCTCATAACTGAACACTATGGTGTTTCTAGTAGGAATTAGAATCGACGCTTCAATTCTCTCATAGCTGAAAATGAAGCGACGAAGGCACGGAGGAGAAAACTGCGCTGCAATATCATGATCAAATGCCAGATACTCATACGGCTGTAGTGGAACATCTTTTTTCCGCTTCCCTTAAGACGAGACGAGATGTAGTAAATGTGTGCAACATTCAAGACGTCAAGATTTGACGGGGAAGAAAAGAAAAATAATTAAACTCCGTCATTTGTGATGCACAAGATTCCTTTCACCGTAGTACCTCAGGAGAACATACTGTTATAAAAAAAATGCAGAATTTGTTTAAAACTATGATGACGAAGGCAATACAATGTGCGGAAAGACTTGGGTATTAATTTTTCCTTACCCTGCCCTCGCCCTTCAAAATACAGCAGGATAGACATGGCTGCATTCTGGATTCGTCTGCAACCCTAACTGCGGAAATCAAACCCTCTTCCATACGTTGAGGTAAATTATTTCATTGCAATTATCCTCTGCTGTATGCATTATGTATGTGGTTTGCAGAATTAGGAAAGCAAGCCGCCGAAAGTTGCAGACTCCTATTCGTTGCTATTCTCGCCAGCGTCAGAAGACATGCAAAAAGGGGGACGTAACTCGAAATTTGTACCTCGCTCCGCGTATAGCAAAAATAGCCGAGTGCGCGGTCTAGTAATGCATGGTCTTTGATAAAAGGTTCCGCTCTAACGGTTTCACAATGATGGTCTAACGTATCAGAGTTCCTTCTTCTTCCTCTACTCGCCCAGGACTAACGAAAGAATAACAACAAAACAATCCTCATCAACCCCTTCCTCCTCCACCTCCTACTGCTGCTGCTGCTACTACAACAAGGACAACAACAAAAACAACCACTACTATTGCTACTACTACTACTACTACTACTACTACTACTACTACTACTACTACTACTACTACTACTACTACTACTACTACTACTACTACTACTACTACTACTACTACTACTACTACTACTACTACTACTACTACTACTACTACTACTACTACTACCACTACTACTACAACCCCCACATCACCACCATGTACCTCCTCTAAAACTAATGTCCTTTTAGTGCTACATCTAATGCTACTTCACGTTATCACTACAACCGTTCATGTTGTCGCCGATGCTGCTTCTCTGAACGTATTAATTCTGAAATCATCTTCGGAGCGACCGTTTCATCCCTATAGAGCATTCTCACTTCTGAAACGGAAATTCAGCCCGAGTTTTGTCCCTTTAGTTCCACTAGTTCCAGTAGACTGGTAAAAATAGAAGCTCATGGAATGATCGCTAGATCGTGGCAAAAGGATGACATTAAAGCATGCAAAAAGATTAATTAGATTAAAAACTAATCGAAAATAGTCATATTAGACTGTTTTAACGTATACTTTCTGCACAAAACCCACAGAAGATAAGTAAACAAACCTCACCGTACGTACTTAGCTGGCTAGCAGACGTACGCGATCGAACCATAGTCACTACGCCAGCAGACGATCGAGCTAGTGTGATATAATGTTTCATGTAAAGCTCGAATGAGTAGCAGCAGATAACTGTTTAGTTCTGGCTTGAATTGATAATTTCGTTTCCCTGGTCTGGCGAGAACCGAAAATTCACTATCATCGAGTCGATCAACTTGCGCGCACTCGGCGTAATGTATAACTTCACGTAGTTCGGCTTGTGGAGATGATATTAACCGTAGATTTTAGTTGTGCGGGGTAGACCACCCGCCCAAAATTTTGAATAGTGCTTTTGATATCAATGTTTAGTAATTATTGTCGGATCAGATAGCGAAACGATCACAAGCAACTTAAACGAGCTTGGGAGCAGTGCTTACGTTTGATTCGGCAGCAGCAGTCGAACTCGATCGGTCAATCGATGTCTGACATCACACTTTGAGATTTCAATAACTTCATGAAGTTGCAGTAGTTGCTTGTTTGCTGGAATGCCATGTAGCTTGACAACTTTTCCATCAATAATTTTGCCACAATGGTTATGGCAAATGACACAGTACTGTTTTCCACCCCTACATACATTGAGCGATCTATAGTATTCAGTGCAGACGAAATGTTCGAGAATGCAACCGGCAGCTGCAGTCGAACTCGATCGGTCAATCGATGTCTGACATCACACTTTGAGATTTCAATAACTTCATGAAGTTGCAGTAGTTGCTTGTTTGCTGGAATACCATGTCGGATCTGTAACATTTGGTAATGAATAACTACAGAACTAAGGGAAGCAACCCTTCCATAACTGTCCTTTAATAAGAGTTATCTCCCCCGGGCATCGCGCCACTTCCTGTAATCAAGATGGCTGAATAAAACCAGCGTGCTGTCCTATCAGAAATCTATCTTGGGTCATCACTACATCTGTGACACACCCAAGAACATTACATGGTGTCAGAACAATGGGATAACGCCTATTTCAACACCGTACGTGCATATTTCCTGCAAAATGAGCCTGCAAAAGGGATATTTCTCCTCAGTCTCAAGTGAGTAGAAACACGCCATCATCCATGCTTTGAATTCGCGATATGGCTAATGCAGCATCGCACGCCCCAGTCATCGACTGGAATGCACCAAATCTCACCGAGCAATGGAAAAAATTCAGGCAGCATGCTGAATTGATGTTTCAAGGTCCTCTCAAAAACGTTGAGAATGAAAGCAAATGTGCATATCTTCTCATATGGGTAGGAGACACAGGGAGAGACATATTCAATTCATGGAATCTCTCAGTTGATGACAGCAATGACATTGACGTTTTGTACACCCACTTCGCCAATCATACCCGCCCAAGAAAGAACTCCGTGTTCTCCAGATATGTCTTTCAAGAGAGAAAACAACAACATGGAGAAACCTTCGAAGCTTTCGTCACAGACCTAAGAAACATGGTCAAAGACTGTGAATATGACAAACCAGACGACATGGTGAGGGATCGAATTGTCTCAGGAGTAGCTTCACAAGACATTCGTGAGAAACTGCTGCATGAAGGTGATACGCTCACTATGCAAAAAGCCATAGAAATCACCACAACATTTGAAGCTACCAAGAAGCAGCTTGCAAAAATGGCGACAAGTGACACAGTAGATGCACTTCACACACGTAGGAAAGACAGCACCAAACACACAGCCAAAAAGCCAGACACCTTTCCCTGTCGGAATTGTGGCAATAAACACGCCAGGAAACAGTGCCCTGCGTTCGGAAAGGAATGCCTGTACTGCCACAAGCAAAATCACTTTGCAAAGGTGTGCTTCAAGAAGAAGCGAGGGAGTCAAAGAAAAATCCACAACGTGGAAGGGGAGAGTGACGAAGAGACCCACCGACTCGTCATCGACACCGTCGATCATCAGAACAGTCAGCCTAAAACTGCATATGCGGAGATACAGCTCCAGACAGGCAACGCCGTGCGGTTCAAGCTCGACACAGGTGCACAGGTCAACGTCCTCCCATTGTCAGCCTACAACAAGCTGAAGAAACCTCCCAGATTGAAGAAATCTTATCAGCAACTATATGGATACACAGGACAACCACTGGATGTCAAGGGATATGTGGACATGAATTGCTCCTACAAGGACAAACAGAAACACTCAAGATTCTACGTGGCAAAAACAGAAGGACACTCACAGCCAATCCTTGGTCTCCAGACATGCCTTGACTTGCACCTGATCCAGCTTATCATGTCCGTGGATTCAGCGGTAGCACCGGCAACCAAAGACACTGTACTGACAGAGTACAAGAAGCTCTTCACTGGTCTAGGATGCCTCGAGGGCGAGGTGAAGATACACCTGAAACCAGATGCAACGCCAGTTGTTCACCCTACTCGCCGTGTACCACACGCTATAAGGGAGCAGCTGAAGAAAGACCTAGATGCCATGGTGGAGACAGGAATAGTTGCCAAGGTGACAGAGCCAACAGACTGGGTCAATTCACTAGTAGTTGTGCAGAAACCCAACGGGAAACTACGTATTTGCCTGGACCCCAGAGACCTCAATTCTGCAATCAAGAGACCGCACTATCCAATGCCAACCCTTGAAGATGCCCTAGCCAAGATGACAGGCGCCAGATTTTTCAGCAAGCTCGACGCAAGATCAGGCTACTGGCAGATGAAGCTAGACACAGATTCCTCCTTCTTGACCACCTTCAACACCCCGTTTGGAAGGTACAGATTCCTGCGTCTACCATTTGGACTTGTCAACGCCCAGGATGAATTTCAACGCAAGATTGAAGAAACATTTGAAGGAATACCCGGAGTCACGACCCTCGTGGATGATATCCTTATCACAGGGAAAACACGCGAGGAGCATGACATGAATCTCAGAGCGGCACTCCAAAGAGCAGAAGAAAAGAATCTGAAATTGAATCCTGACAAGCTCACCATTGCTGCAGAAGAAGTGGAGTACTTCGGACACATCGTGTCTGCCGAAGGTCTGAAACCAGACCCAGCCAAGGTAAAAGCCGTCCAGAAGATGACTGCCCCAGCAAACAAGAAGGAATTGCAGACCATCCTAGGCATGATGACCTATCTAGCAAAATTCGCTCCAAAGCTGTCAGAGACTACTCAACCGATGAGGGAACTACTGAAAGATGAGAATGAATTCTCATGGGAGAGGGAACAGGAAGAGGCACTCCAACAAGCAAAGACCATCATCTCCAGTCAACCAGTACTTGCCTTCTACGATCCTGCAAAACCAGTCACACTCCAGGTAGATGCAAGTAAACATGGTCTCGGAGCTGCGATTTTCCAAGATGACAAACCTGTTGCCTTCGCATCAAAATCCCTCAACTCCTCAGAGCAGAACTATGCACAAATAGAGAAAGAGCTCTATGCAATTGCTTTCGGATGCAAAAGGTTTCACCAATACATCTTTGGTCACAGAACAATGGTACAGACAGATCACAAACCCTTAGAAAGCATCACGAAGAAGCCACTAGCAGCAGCACCACCGCGCCTCCAGCGAATGCTACTTCAACTACAGAAGTACGACCTAGACATCGCACATGTCCCTGGAAGGAACATACCAATAGCTGACGCACTGTCACGAAACTTCCTTCCAGCAGAACCAGAAGACAGTGAAACTGCTGAAGACATCAACGCATACGTCCACACTGTCATCGAGAATCTGCCCTTCACAGATGAGAAAATGAAGCAAATTCAGAAAGCCACTGCAGAAGACCCTCAACTGCAAGATTTGAAGTCAACCATACAGAATGGATGGCCTGAACTTCGTACAGACTGCAAATCAACCATCAGTGAGTTCTGGAACTTCAGAGATGAACTTTCCTCCATAGATGGAATCATCTTCAAAGGAGAGAAGATACTTATACCACTTGCCATGCGTCCAGAAATAATGAAGAAGATTCACTCCAGCCACCTTGGAATTGAGAAGACGAAGCAACGAGCTAGAGAAATCATGTTCTGGCCAGGAATGACAAAACAGATCCACAACACCGTCGCAGCCTGTACCATCTGTGCCAGTATGAGCCCAGCAAACCCAAAGGAACCACTCCTATCCCATGAAGTCCCAACTCGACCGTGGCAGAAGCTTGGCACCGATATCTTCAATTGGCAAGACAGATCCTTCCTGATAACAGTGGACTATTACAGCCGCTACTTCGAGATTGATGAGCTCTCCACTACGACAGCCATGTCCATAATCAGAAAGCTATCAGCTCAATTTGCACGCCACGGCATCCCAGAAGTCCTCATCAGTGACAACGGACCACAGTTTGCCGCAGAAGATTTCTCAGACTTTGCTGCAGACTGGGATTTCAAACACATCACTTCCAGCCCTGGCTACCCACAATCGAATGGACTTGCAGAGAAGGCTGTACAGATTGCAAAACGCATCTTGTCCAAAGCTAAGGCTGATGGAAGCAACCCCCTCCTTGCCCTGCTAGAATACAGATCTACTCCAGTTGACAGTCTTGCTTCCCCAGCTCAACTTCTCATGGGTCGACAACTCCGATCCATCCTGCCAACTTCAACAAAACAACTGCAACCCAAGACCATCAACCCCTCAGAAGTAACTTCAAGACGAGCTCACCTGCAAGCCAAGCAGAAGAAAAACTATGACCGAACAGCTCATCAGTTGCCACCTATGAAGACAGGTGACAAGGTATACCTACAGTTGTCCAAGGGAGACAATTGGACACCTGCCCAGATTGTGAAGCCATACAGCACCCCAAGATCTTATGTTGTTGAGACAAGTGATGGTCATACCTTCCGCCGCAACCGTCACTGTCTCAGACCAGAGACAACACCTCGCTCAGAAGATCCCCATGAGCAACCCTTCCGCCGCAACCGTCGCTGTCTCAGACCAGAGACATCACCTCGCTCAGAAGATTCCCATGAGCAACCCTCAACAACACCTGAACGGGATGAGAACTGCAACCACCCATCATCAGGAACCTTCTGCACAAGATCCGGACGCCCTGTGAAAGAACCTAAGAGACTGGACTTGTAAAAGACTAAGTAATTGTTTCATCACTCCAAATCAGTATCAAGTAACTCCATTGTTCAGAGACAGTAAATTGATCATGCTAATATGAGTAGAGCTCAATTTTTCAAAACAAGAGAGATGTAACATTTGGTAATGAATAACTACAGAACTAAGGGAAGCAACCCTTCCATAACTGTCCTTTAATAAGAGTTATCTCCCCCGGGCATCGCGCCACTTCCTGTAATCAAGATGGCTGAATAAAACCAGCGTGCTGTCCTATCAGAAATCTATCTTGGGTCATCACTACATCTGTGACACACCCAAGAACATTACAGGATCAGATAGTGAAACGATCACTCGTGCATTGACTGATTGAGTTTTGATGCGAGACCACGACACTCCCCGAAGATGTGTTTTGTTTGCGTTGTAAAGTTTGAGTACTAGCTGTAAGTGTAAAAATGATCAGTTATTAATATAATCGGTGATTTAAGTTGTAATGAAACTTTTTGTGTGTTTTAATGCCATTTTCTTGTCTTCATCGACCCGATCTTACAAGTTAGGCCTATACATTACGCCGTGCGGGCAAGTTGATCACTCAACTCGATGATAGTGAATTTTCGGTCCTCGCCAGACCAGGGAAACGAAATTGTCAATTCAAGCCAGAACTAAACAGTTATCTGCTGCTACTCATTCGAGCTTTACATGACACAGTACTGTTTTCCACACCACATACATGTACTTTGAGCGATCTAGCAAATATCTAGTATTCAGTGCAGACGCTTCGAGAATCGACCGGAACTAGGTGGTTCTATCTAACGCGTTGTTTTTCGACAGAGAGCGCCGAGGATAACTCCTGCAGGGTACGTTAATGAGAATGTCCTATAGACGTTATTCACGCAGCGGCCATTTTGAAATCGAAAACGAGACTAAGTCCGCAAATTTAATGGCGTCCAGCGTCTATGGCGAAACCGAAGGCTTCATCATCACATAGACACTGCTGTGTTCCTTATTGCGAGAACGATGATCGATATGACGAGAACTCCAGACTGTCCTTTTTCAAATTCCCCACAGACAAGAAGCAGAAGAAACTATGGATCTGGAAGATTCGGCTTGATCCTGGCAAAAAATTCAAGGCAACAAGAGCTTAGATTTAGGTCTTGTAAAAGCAAAAAAAAAGTTAAATCATCTAACCAGAACATTCAAGATCCTCATAAAAACACCATATTTGTCATATCTTTTCATCAACTCAACTACACTTCTTACGAAATAAAGTCATTTCTACAACTTCAGATACGAATAAAAGCGACAAGGCTTCAGATAGTGCCTCACGAGGAGCGCACATGTTTGTGATGTAAAACGTGACCTTCATTACAGTATTACACTACGAGTGATCTTGTCCGATACCAGTTGATGTTTTACCCCTCTGCTAAGATTATAATACAACTCATTCGAGTTTTACATGAAACATTTAGTTATCGCGATCGTCTGCTGGAGTAGTGGCTATGGTTCGATCGTGTTCGTCTGCTTGGTTCGTAGTGTTGATCATTATGAATGGTGTTTCTTGAAATAAGGTCAGTAAGCCTATATGTTAATTTATAACGCTAATATAACCATGGGCTGACTTAATTTATCAAAGCTGTATGTTGATTGCGTCAATAGGTCGTGAAATACATTTTACAAATCCAAGCTTCGCGCACTTCTATTTATAGCTGTCGCGCGGACCTCAGCGGCACCAGGATAGATTATAAATACATTGTTGTCCTCGAACCTGCCTGCTGTTGACATCGTGTACAATGCTAGTATTGTCTGATGCTATGAAATACGTTCACCAGTAAAAGGTCCAATACAAATATTCCTAAGGTTGTATTATAATCTTAGCAGAGGGGTAAAACATCAACTGGTACCGGATAAGATCACTCGTAGTGTAATACAGTATGAAGGTCACGTTTTACATCACAAACATGTGCGCTCCTCGTGAGGCACTATCTGAAGCCTTGTCGCTTTTATTCGTATCTGAAGTTGTAGAAATGACTTTATTTTGTAAGAAGTGTAGCTGAGTTGATGAAAAGATATGACAAATATGGTGTTTTTATGAGGATCTTGAATGTTCTGGTTAGATGATTTAACTTTTTTTTTTGCTTTTACAAGACCTAAATCTAAGCTCTTGTTGCCTTGAATTTTTTGCCAGGATCAAGCCGAATCTTCCAGATCCATAGTTTCTTCTGCTTCTTGTCTGTGGGGAATTTGAAAAAGGACAGTCTGGAGTTCTCGTCATATCGATCATCGTTCTCGCAATAAGGAACACAGCAGTGTCTATGTGATGATGAAGCCTTCGCCATAGACGCTGGACGCCATTAAATTTGCGGAGAGTCTCGTTTTCGATTTCAAAATGGCCGCTGCGTGAATAACGTCTATAACAGCGAGCACGAATACTCCGACAGTAGGGAATCATAGAGCGTCCTTCAGGAATTCCGGTTCAGAATAATCTGATATGTAATGAGGGTGCGCGCGCATCACGCATCACGATCACGATGTATGGAATCGAATTGGGTCACATTTCACAAAATAGCCGTCTGACGATTAAATAACCATACATTTAGCATCAGACTTTCCATTTACCCATAAAATAAGGCAAGCATCGCATAACTTGATGTTTTGATTAACTAGTAAGGAAAATCGAGCAATTTAAAACGTGAAGCGAGACATCTTTTGGGTCGCCGTAGTCGAAGCAGTTGGTCGACTAAACTACGCCTGAAATGTTTACTGTTTGTCAGTCAAGCCATTTAATTTTACAAATCAGCAGTTGAAACGACATGGTATCATTTTCTTGTGATTACAGTAACGTTAGGACAACGGAAGAATGCAAAAATACTCACCAAACAGGAGTCTGGCAAAACGTCCGTTTTGAAGGAATACGTTCCGGCGAAACTTGTGAATTACCATATCACAGAAACCGGATGTCACGTGACAGCACAAGGTGTGACGTAGAATGCAAGAATGCCTCATTACGATAGAAGATTATTCTGAACCGGAATTCCTGAAGGACGCTCTATGTTACCCTAGTGACCCCGGTTTAATCACAGCAAACGGTAAAGCTACCTCAATGCCTGGGTTATACAAAAATAGCATTACAAGCTCATGCGGTATCATGGCATGCACCTTATTTGCTTGATGAATAGAACATTCCGTCTGCAAATATAGGTCAGCTGATTGTACTATTTTTAGCAAATAGCAACAAGGGAGGTAAATCACTTTTGCCTTCACCGTCTTTTGCGATGGCGATTTTTTTGCGCGCTACGTAATGTACAGAATGATTTTTTTGTAGCCTGCAAAAACAGCTTGTACAGAAGCAAATCTGTAGTAAACCTCTTATGCCTTCACCCTCTCTTTTGCAAAGTAGAAATGTTTGCATGGGAGGTAACTGTGATAATTTTCGGCGTGATTCTTTGCACGGTCGCGTTTCTTTCAAGTTACACTACTGGTTTACCAACATCGTATTTGTATCTACCATCCCCTAATTATATATCTTTGTAATTCTAAATAAAAAAATTCATCAAAATAACCTAAAACAATCTCTGATACGCACTATTTCCAAGCCTGTCCTGGTATTTTAAAAGTAGTTTTACATATAGATGGCTGGCTGGCTGGCTGGCTGGCCGGCTGGCTGGCTGGCTGGCTGGGTGTGTGGGTGGATGGATGGATGGATGGATGGATGGACAGATGGATGAGTGGGTGGGTGGATGAGTGAGTGAGTGGGTGGGTGAATGAGTGGTAGATAGGTGGTTGGGATGGTTGGTAGATGGACGTAGGGGGTGGTGGTGGTGGAGGGATGGTATATTGATGGATGATTGACGGAGAGAGAGAGAGAGAGAGAGAGAGAGACAGAGAGAGAGAGAGAGAGAGAGAGAGAGAGAGAGAGAGAGAGAGAGAGAGAGAGAGAGAGAGAGAGAGAGAGAGAGAGCGAGAGAGAGAGAGAGAGAGAGAGAGAGAGAGAGAGAGAGAGAGATAGAACACGGAAGATGTCACGGCCATGCCAGGTTTGCAAAAGCGATACTTCCTAATATGTCTGCCGTCACTAAACACGAGGAAGGAGCAGAGGAGAGAGGAAGGATAGACAGGGCAAAGAGAAAGGGAAGTAACTTTGAACATTGTCTGTTATGTTGAGCCAATCTGGCACAGGACAGAGAAAACAGTATTATCTCTAGTATACCTGAACGGTATCAAGAGAGCTCATGTACGTCATCACCCATGTCGTATAGAGTGTTATGCTTGGGAAATTTTCTGTCATAATGCAATTCACCGTTTCTGGTTTCAGCTGTTCTTGTCCTGGTAACTGTCATTAAAACATGACTTCTTATGCATAAGATAACGACATTCAAAACGAAAGGGCAGTTATGTAAAAGTAAGATGAAGTTTATTTGCAAGAGAACATTCGTTTGATAAGCAAATCTGACAGAATGAGATAATCATTTTTCTTTTTAAAATGTATAGCAAATAGCGTGAGCAAAAGATTCATTCATTACATGTATATGTATAACGAATTGAAAGGATCTTTTAAGAAATTGAACAATAAAAACAAGAATGCAACCGCAGCCTTCTGTGAACAAGCGGGATTAAGCTAACAAAATGAGCTGCACAGTGCATGAGTAAACCATTGAACGACTTCAGAAGTCAAAACTGAAGAGAGTTACAAATGTGCTTACACGTCTGCAAACGTTAACTTTAAATATGTTCATCACGCCAGTCCAAGTCTCTGAAATTAACACATATTTACATATAAACGCTTCTGTCAACTTCTGCTTTGATTTCAGTCTGTGTTGGAAATGTGCTCCAAATACTGAACCAATACAATGGAGATAGATTAAGTTAACTTTTCCCTACCAATCATAACATAACTTTGATGAGCAGCGTTTTTGCGAGGCATTTGAACTGATTGTCAGCAAAGAGGTTTTCCTGGTCTAAAAATACTGATATACGTTTTTATATGGATGGAAAATTCACTTTCCTGTGCATGACTACTAGTGAGTTGAATAATTTGCTTCAATTAACATCGCATTATAAAAGTTGATAACTCTGCAAAATGCGCAATATTCAAAACGTTATTGTAAAACGATTCACTATGTATAGATACATGAACAATGATATTGTTGGGAATAATCGCAGGAAAGCCGATACCGGTTTGAGATTTTGGTTGACATACGCTTGTCAAGACCCTTGTTGGATGGTACATCTCGTTCGTCTGGGGGTAATAATCAACAGGTGGAAAGATCGTGCTCAAGGGTCTAAACGATTATTTTTAACACCATGATCCGGGCACATGCCTGGAAATGATTATAGTGGCTGATTCAATGACATAAATTATATAATAGTAATAATAATGTGTGGATTTATATAGCGCCTTACCATGAGTTAAGACATGCTCAAGGCGCATTCATACACAACCATTACAATATACAATAACAGTCAATCACATCAAAGGTAACTTAATAAACTTAATAACATAGGAGTCAGACATTCACTTCAGGCATTCAACAAACTCATGTACAGCGTCACCGCTTAACCATGAATCTGGGGAGAGGGGGAGGAGAGACAGGAGGGTGGTAGGGGGCTTAGGCAAGCGAGTACAAAGAGAACAGTGAGGGGAGGAAGATGAAGAAACTTAGACAGGATTCGGGAACGATTTCAAGAAGAGGTGAGTTTTGAGAGCAGAGCGAAAGGTCGAGGGAGATAAATACATAATAATACATAAACCCAAAACCATGCATATATAATCAGGTGTGACCTCAGATATAACTTCAAAAACGAAATACAGTACTCGGGGAATAATTTCAACAACAGCTATGAATCCGTGATGGAGAAAAATACACAGAAGTAATACGGGCGTTCAAGAGGGGGGTATTTACACGCTGGATAAAATCCAGACTGGAATCGAATCTCGCTCAAATCACACTTTCACGCACGCTTCCCACTCTTGCTGTTTGAGTCTGGGTTCATCATGACGGGGGCAGACTGGTTCACAATGCGTTGTAATGTGTTTCGGGCTTCACCCTGGAACATATATCACCACGAAACTAGGTGCAGCCGGGGGTGGGGGGGTGGTTGGGGTGTGGGTGGGAGGAGGAGGAGTAACTGGACTGGAGGCCGGAAGGGGTTGACGAAGGTCGGTCTCACCAGGCTTGTAGTGGGAGAGGGTTCATCAATGGCAAGTCTCTTTTACTGAAGGGACCCACGTCAGGCCTTAGCCCGCCTTCCAAGCCGGGGCGCTGCTCCAGCGTTGTACCCCGGAGAGAGGAGTCCTTGAACACGTGCTGTTCGTTTGGCATCTGGCATCTCACACAATCCCCCTTAAAATTACAATCAGTCTCCCTCCCGTTCCCCTGTCCAATCCGAAATCATCAATACGCTTGCATCAGACAACACGTGACAATTCTAGGCGGTATCCGATTCTATGAAGGGCTAAACAGCACGTGCCTGTCCATGGCAGCATCCAGTCCTTTGGTCTGACTTCTCATTCTAACGTCCCATGTCCCTCGAATTTGAATAGGAGGAAGAATAAGAAAAGAATCGACGGGAAAAAGTGACATTCACAAAACGCTCCATGCAAAACACGCCCTTACCATCTTCAAAGCCATCATGAACATCGGGCTGTTGAGCAAATGGTCACTCTGTCATTGGAAAATATTTCTTGTGCGTGCATCATTCCGAAAAGTCGCCATTAACTAGGAGCGAGCTTTGAGGCTTGAAAAGAATATATATCACACATTAATCAACCGATTGAGCGGTTTGGTTCTGCTTGAGTTCATCGTAGTTCGTTTCAAGGATGTAAAGGTGTTTCATTTCTGACGGCGTCATAGTCAAATGTCGAGTTTCGAATCAAATTTGCAGGTATAAAATTCAAAGTAAAAACTGATTGATGTTTTTGAAGGAATATCTATTTTCAAAGCATTTCTTCCTCTCTACAAAACAGCATTCCGAGAAAGATTAGAACTGTTCAGTCATCACGTCATACAGGTCTGACTTTCTGTGACTGGATGTCCTTTCAGTGAAATGACTTTGATACAGAAAAGGAAACGTTGCACATGCCAAAGACAAGGGTGCAATGTAGCTACAACGCCATACAGATACACAGCTGAAGCAATGTCTGGTTAGGAATACAAGGACAAACGCTGCCCTCATTGGCGGAGCGCCAGTGTCAGGTTTTCCCAGAAGAAGGGCAGACACCTGGCATCGCGAGGGTACTCCAGGTACGAGTCAGTCTGGTAGTAGTGCAGAACCTCTCGGGGCAGCGCCTGTGGACCCACGTGCTCGTAGACCAGCAGCAGCAGCACGTCCCTGTGTGAGTGCACGCCCTCCAAGATGGCCATCTGCATCTCGTACAGGCACCACTGGCTGTCCAGGAAGTTGGGCGACAGCACGCAGACGGTGCGACGGCTGGTCTGGACGGCCTCCACGATGTTGGCGGCGATGGGTCTGCCTGGGAGGAAGTCCCGCTGGTGGAGACACGCCCTCAGTCCTTGGGCCTCCAGCTGTGGCAGCAGCTGTCTCGTCACCCACTGGTAGTCGTCATTGTCGTATGAGAGGAAGACGTCATACCTGAAGTCTTGTCTGGCCACCTGTTCCTGCATGTACCGGCCCCTGAGGAAAAAAAAGCATATGTTACTAATCAGACACAATATCATCTTTTTGGAATCAACTGATACATTATAAAGCAATTTTGATATTTTATGTTGTGCATTTCCATTTCAGGAAATGAAAGGTCATAAGCCTCGACACCCGCCACATCTCTTGACTGATGGTGTTCAAATAACTTCAACAATACCAAAGCTATGTCACATTTTAATTATTCAACAGTTCATTACACAATTCATAGTTGTGATATCGTTCACGTTAAAGGATTACCTGTGGATGTAGTACAGGTATCTAAGCTTCCACCGGTAGCGGTAGAGGACGAGGCCCACGATGACCGCACACAGCAACACGAAGGCCAGGGCGGAGCCTGCAAACAGAAGTCCTCGCTCTCCACAGCTGGCCTCCAGCTCCTCCAGCCCCGCCCACAGAGGCACGTGCGAGGCGTTCTCGTAGATGCACTGCTGCTCCTCGGCCTGCACCAGCTGCACGTGCGCCTTGTGCAACCAGCGCAGGAAGTCCAGGTTGCCGCACGTGCACGCCAAGGGGTTGTTGCGAAGATTCAGCGTCAGAGAAGCGTTGCGTGCTGCCGTCAATTTGTCAATCATGGAACGAGTCTTGAATGACAGTGTCTCAATGGAGTTGGATGACAGGTCCAGATAGGTGAGATTGGGCATGCCCACGAGGTCGACCTTAAAGTCGTCAGATCGGATGTTGTTGCCTTCGAGGCGGAGTGTTGACAGTGACAGCAGTCCCCGAAAGAGAGACTCGGGAAGGCGATAAAGACCATTGAAGGACACATTCAAGTGTCGAAGAGACTTCAGCGGATCAAAGACACCATGGCTGTCATTATATTTCAACGCTTTCCCCAGAAGGTTGTGTGATATGTCTAAAGTCTCGATGTTAACACCTTCTCTGAACATTGAGGGTCTTACGTCAGAGGCGTAGGTCTGGGAAAGATTTAATAACTTGAGTTTGTTAACGTTTTGCACTGGGCCTATCCAGGCCCGAAATGTATTCATAGAAACATCGAAGATTTCCAGCGAGTTGTTTGTAGAGAAAAAGACAGGAGTCAAATTGTATATCAACGCTCTTCCGTGCAAGCTGAGTTCTTTTAGATTTCGCGGCAAAGGAAAAAAAAATGCATTTACACGCTCCGTTTGCGACAGAATCATATTGTCTTTTTTAGTCTTGTCAGGGCGTGCACGACGTTTCCCATCTGTGAGGCCACTGCACGTTTCCTTTTCGTCGTCGATGTAATAATTGTTGAGGGGATCATGCGTTTCCTGTACACTGATCGGAAGTGGTGGTGTTTCGTCGTAGATTCCCAAAAGCAGGACCTCCAGTCGATGCAGCGTCAGTAAATCAAACCAGTAGGGCACATATTTGAAAGTGTTACCGCGAGCAGACAGTTTTTTCAGATTATTGGAGAAGGGCAGTAGAGCTCCTTTCTCCATGGTCTGGATTTCATTTTGATCTATGTAAATCTCTTCTATGTGTGTATTGATAAAATACTTGGTGTGTTCAGTCCTTATCATGGCGTGAGAGAAGAAATAAGGGTAGATATCATTTACGTACAGCACTCGAATACTAGAATTTTGCAAACCGAAACTTGCGTTTGACACCCCATCCAGTTTTAAAACATTTTTCGATATATCCAGTGTATCGATCTTTCGTAGAGGCAAGAAGGCTTCACGTTCTATCTTTTGCAAATTGCACTTTACAAGCGACACATTTGTCAGCGATGTAACAGTATGGAACGTCTTATTGAAAACTGTCATCATGTTACAGAACCCCTGAATTCCAGAGAGTGTCAGTGACTTGAGGTTGGTCAGATTAGCAAATCCTTCTCCAAAGATCCTGTTGGTGAGTCCGTCCAGGGACAGTTCCTCGAGGAGGGGGAGTCGGGAGAGAGCCAGGTGGGGGTAGTCCAGGTCTTCCGCCATGTCGCCCGTGTTGTTGTGGAGAGTCAAGTGGCGCAAGCTTCGTAGAGGCGCCAGCACTTCCGCTGTGAAGACTTCAGGTGTGTAGCGTAGTTTGTTGCCATGGAGACGGAGAGTCTTCAGAGTAGAAACACCATGAAAAGCGTCTTTGCTGAGGGAAGAGATGGCATTACTGGACAGATCTAATAGTTCTATGTTATAGAATTTGCTTAAATATCTGTCTCCAATGCGAACGAGGTTGTTGTTGGCCATCAGGAGTTGCGTAGCCTCTGCAGGAACTGAGCTGGGAACGTCAGTGAGTCCTCTACCAGTGCAGTCCACAACCATGCCACCCACATCGTCCTCTCTACAAGTGCAAGGCTCACAGCTGGGTGAGGTGTCTTGTTCGGCATTGAAAGCGTCCTGTGTCTGGGATGTAGTATAGAACTTCTTCGTTGCACCCTTGTGTCCTTGAACTGCTGGCACGACAACGGAGGCTTTCGATGAGGTTGAAATTTTTGTTGTCTTGATTTTCTTGTACGTCTCAACAAGTTTCCCACTTTGAATACTGTTTATTATCATTTGTTCATGACGTGGACGGGGTTCATTCCGTGGATTGTCATTAGATTTTGTCTTGGAATTGGCGTTCCTGTCTTGACCTGCTTCACGCTTCTCCTTGCCACTCTTTGAGAGTCGGTGAACTTCAAGCCCAAGCAAAGAGGTATCCAGTTCTCTCGGTGCACGAGGTAATTTCTCTGCTGAAAAAGCGTGGAGAGGAGCTGGTTGTCTGCCCCTGATCCCCTGTAATGCCGGCAGGTGTCCTCCGAGACAGAGCAGGCCCGCCAGGAGGAGAACCAGCTGAAGACACACTTGCATGGTGCAGTCGCTGCAACAAACACACAAGACAGCGTAAATGACGTTGTCCAAAACTGAAACTCGTGTTACTCCATGAACTTGTGTGCAAATGTGAACACGTAATATTACGTGGAGTATGTTTGCAATTGTTTCTGCTGAGCATCACGCATTATCACTTCAGTGAACTACAACGTATTAAAAAAAATTCCTTTGTCTCTTATCATTACTTGAGTGAATTATATTATTCCTACCAGTTATTGTGAATTTTTTTGCACCTTTTTATTATATATTTCGATATAATGCATGATTGCATCTTATATTTATGACGAGTCATTTTTAATGCATAGTGAGAATTTCCAAATACTTTAATCAAAAATATAACTAAACAGGTGTTAGTATTATTTTTTAATTGTTCACTGGAACTGAAAATTTATTTTACGTCCTAAATGTCACAGATTTTATAGAACTACCCACAAGAGTGCGCATGCATGCACAAACGAATGCGCACACGCACGCACGCACACACACACACACACACACACACACACACACACATACACACGAGAGAGAGAGAGAGAGAGAGAGAGAGAGAGAGAGAGAGAGAGAGAGAGAGAGAGAGAGAGAGAGAGAGAGAGAGAGAGAGAGCTTAAGAGCTTACAACTCTCCAATAATCCGCTTTACACCCATATAACCTTCCTAACATTTTTAGGTGCCATTCCTGTCAGCATGGCAACAGTCACTCAGACCAATCATCTGACTGAACAAAGAGCAAGTGCCTCTACTAGTACTAGTAAGTTTTTACACACACAAAAATTCGCCCAAGGAAAGCCACTACTCAATGAGTGAAAGCGGCTGTGCATCCCGCATATTCAACAAACGAACAAAACTGGGAAGAAGTTTGCCACGGGATGGGACAGTCTGGTGCAATGTTATGACTACT
>JAWQFJ010024065.1:0-30344 GCA_034096865.1 Theodoxus fluviatilis | reverse complement strand
GGACGAATGCAAAAAATAAGATCACATCTTTCGTGAACCAAACACCATTTGAGAGAGAGAGAGAGAGAGAGAGAGAGAGAGAGAGAGAGAGAGAGAGAGTGACTCCGCCTGACTGACTTCGCACGCCCGGGGAGTTATGCTAAGATCCGGCTGCGTTAATGTATCTTCGTTTGTGACAAACGTCTTGCTCGGCGGTACTGTACTCCATGCACCTTAACGGTTCGCGTGATTCGGGTGTAATCTTAAGCTAAACGACGTTTATTGGCAGTCTCGTTCTCGTTCAAATGCGGAGATTTGAAAAGCTTAAAAGGTTCCAAGGTGACAAAAGTCAATTTTTTTCTCTCTAAATTTCACTTTTTGGGGTTAAGATGTATTCTGTTAGTGCACTCACTCCTCTAGTACACTCTCCAAGTGTCGCGTTTTCTGATATAGGAAGAAAAACAAACATTTACAGCATTTTTGGGGGGAGGGGTGATTTAAACAAAAACCTAATTAATTATTCATAATGGAATAAAAGTTGTTTCTCACCTTCTGCTCAACATATATACGAAAATAAAGTATCGTTGGAAATCTCTCGCCCAGCTCTACATGCGCCTTGTGAAGGTGTTTACTTCATAGAAGAAAGGTTCATTGGTTCTTCAAATAAAGGACATTAGATTGTGCATCTATCTCAGAATGTTGAGAACTTGAACACTAAAAATACAAATTGCATTTTCTCAGTTTTCTCACATATTGAAGTGGAGTTACGGTTTTCAAGATTATTCTGTAGATATTGATCAGAACAACTTCAAATTTTCAGCATTTTCTGGTTGCATCAGTATCTACAGGTGGTAGCTCTCCAAATGAAAATAGAGATATTTTCAATATTTTGCCAAATTGTTCTTTTTTCTCTTTTTCCTTTCACAAAGTCAACATGTTGATTAAGTATAGACACTCTAAAATGGTAGGGTCTGTTGTCTGATATACTCTAAATGTAGTGTCCAAATTTCAAAGATTTAGGTGGAAGAGATGATGTTAAATCTTGAAAATAGCTCACAGATAAATGTGATATGTTCAAAATTATGTTGCATCATTAAAGTCATTTCTGTGCAATGAAGATGAATTCAAGCTTCATGAACTTATGTCTATGTGTAGTATGTTTGTTGTAGAACTTGGTTGGCTAAAATCATGGCTGTATGTTGATTTTACTTGAAATCATGGCCAATTCTACAGGATGACATTTCTTGTAATTTTACATTGGAACCTCCCCTTATTGGTTGTAGTTCCGATACGAGACAACAGATACGTTCTGTGACCCCGAGGCAGGCCAAGTCTCTAGTGGGCTAGAATTCAACAGATAAGCACCAAAACTTCATGGATTGTTTCTTTCTTGAATAAAACAATCACCTTGCCCCAAGTGTCATCAGAATCCGTTACAAACCTCTGGAGTTATTCTGCCGAATACTGAACATACGAACAAACCGAAGGAATAACTTAACCTCTTGGGCGAAGGTAATGAATGTAATATTTGCGGTGTCAGCTTCGTAGGCTATAAACGCCATTTTTCACAAACATACACACACACAGACACACACACACACACACACACACACACACACACACACACACACACACACAGACACACACACACAGACACACACAGACACACACACACACACACACACACACACACACACACACAGACACACACAGACACACACACACACACAGACACACACACACACACACACACACACACACACACACACACACACACAGACACACACACACACACACACACACACACACACACACACACACACACACACACACACACACACACACACACACACACACACACACAAAGCCACACCAAAACCTGGTGAAAGTAAGAGCAAGTCATGTCAATTTCCCGAGCTATTCGCCTCTATCGAATCACACAGGGGGACGTGATGGGTCTATTTTTACCCCAACCCTCAAGGAATCCTCGACCGACAAAAAATTAGCCAATGGGACGCCAGTGCAGTCAAGTTGCTACTCTCACGTTATTCTCGGCATTTCCACGTTTGCTGGCTCGAGGTCATTGCAGCCACGTGAACTTGTTCGCGGCAGTCCACGACTTAGCTTCAATAAAGTAAGCCATTTCAAAGTCAATACCTTCTTGAGAGGTTGCTGGTAGTGGTGCCAGCATCCAGGAAATATCAGAAAGAGTACGTAGATATCCAAGATCTGTAGTCCTTAGGTTTTGGCTGTAAATTTGTGCGTTTTGGGTGCAGCGGCTGGCGTTCTGGGTAAATGCTCTTTTTATGCCTCTGGTTTTTGTCCCGTTGTCAGGGTCTGCTTCACGAGACCAAGGAATACGACCGTAGACTCGCATTAAAAAAGTGACAGTCCGTGCAAGCACTTCTCCGTGGCATCCTCC
Organism: Theodoxus fluviatilis; assembly: GCA_034096865.1. NCBI lineage: Eukaryota > Metazoa > Mollusca > Gastropoda > Cycloneritida > Neritidae > Theodoxus > Theodoxus fluviatilis. The sequence goes on along the minus strand of JAWQFJ010024065.1, from coordinate 27,943 downwards.
TTGTCATTCCTACCCAACAGACGATGACTGCCCAGTTCCTCACAGACAGATCTACAGTTCCGTTCTGGAATTGAAAATGCGGTCCCTCGTAGACAGAGGAGAATGGGGAAGTTCATATTGTCTGTTGACCTCATTCGAAAATCAATGCATTTCCCATTTCAATCGATTTTGAGGGCGGGCTTTCTATCCGTTGTTTCATAAAGGATCATACCGAGTGCTCTGCAAGGTCTGCAGGTGTGCCGTAGCTGACGTCACAACGTCACAAGTTCTGAGCCCTATGGTAAAAAAAGAAGAGAGGAAACATATACCTTTCAGTTGTTTTCCATCTGGTCTGCTAGAACAGAGCGGACAGGATAAAAGATGTAGGGAAATTGGCTTTATTAAGGAGCCCATTTCGTTTAAGAAATATTCTTGAATTCTTTGAGTAGGCATGTCGTTGTGGGGTTGCTTTTGAGGGGGAAAACCGGAATACGACCAAAAATTTTTAAAGTAAAATGTCGATCGCTGACTCTCATAACTGATGACTCAAAGAACTCTTGGGACTTTCTGTCGACACTGCAGATACAGAGTTGACTCAACTCAACCATGGCCTGTTGCTGTGCATACTTGTAGAGAACGATGCTTTGCTGAGTGTATTGTAGTATCCCTTTCATGCAGCTCAGCTTGCATGTATAATCGTGTTTGCAAGTAAACAAACTCTGCCGTCATCATGAATTTTTATCTGCAGGTATGGCTGTTACACTAAACACCCCCTGCTGCTGTGAGTACACGGATTCCACTCTAAATGACAGCAATGATCCTATCATCTCTCCTGGCAGTCATGGGTTCCTTTTGTGCGCGTTACAACAGTATGAGAATCCAGCAGCTGACTAAATCAGTACGTCGTCACAAAGGGTGCCATGTTTGGTCTTGCTGAATTTCTTCTTTTCCCCCATCGTCACCTCCCCCGTCCCTGACAACGGAGTTGCTGCCCTGGAGTCTAGTCGGCCTAGTGCCCCCGGGGGACATGAGAGATAGATCCACGCCGGTGATCGATGAGTCAGACCTCGAATGACTGGGCTCCAAGGCAGGACAAAGCAGCGATGCGCTTTCGAATATAAAGACTTAGCGATGCCTCTGTCCCTGGACAGCACACGGATGTCCGTTGCGAGCCATTAGCGCGCTATTCAAAGAGGGAGACAGAATTCCAAGTGGTGCCGAATGGAACGACCTTACAATGCACGCCAGGCCTGACTGAAAGTGTTTTCCGTGGAGACCATGTCATCTGGACTAACACTGGCACCATAGAACACATGCTACGATGAATGTGCTGAACTTGGACTGAGTTCATGTTTTTCTTTGCAACTCAATCTGGATTTCCCACCGGCGCCGCAAAAGTGCCACGCCAAGTAGACTAGGACTGCCATGTCGAGGATCGGCCCTCTTTGACCATCGGCCTCATCAAGTCAGTCCGAATAAGAGTCTTCTACTCGCAACGCTCATAAAATGCAGAGCACAAACTGATGAGCGTTAGCCTGAAAAGCTGTGTTGTAATCAACGTCTTTCTTTGCTTTCATAACGAAACAGTGTTTACATTATTTTCAGTCAGCACGGCAGGAGCTCTATCGTTGATGGAATTTGAAGATGAGTCGAATTACAACTCTGGTCACCCTGGAAGCAGTTGCGGTGTCTGCTGTTTGAAAACATTTGTGATCACTAAAGGCAAAGTAAATTAATGTCTGTCTGGGCACGTTTGTCTTCACACAGACAAAATCCGTGACTAATGGATGTCGTAGATAATTACCAACAGACTCTTCTGAAGTGTGTTGTCCTAAAGTAAAAATCATCTAACAAATAACTTCATAGACATTTTAAAAAGACCAGCCTCAACAGGCAGAAAGTGGTTGCTCTTTGGCACGGCTGTCGTGGGCCACTTCCATCTTCCTTCCGGAGATGAAGGAATGCTTACTTACTTAATATTCATAACATTTCCACGGTCCCAGTCGATCGAAGTCAAGCTGCCTTTAGCCGGCTGATCTCCTCGCCTGTGCGCTTTTTGCTGCTGTGCAAGCAACGGACAGGACGGCAGCTGTTGAACATGGAGGTGAACTGTGTGGCAGTCATCGCTCTGCTCTTCGTAAGAAGGTAGGATCTTCTTCCACTTTTTCTTTTAACTCATGTAAATAGTTTTGTATGAATTTGTAATATACATATCATGTATTGTTCTTCACGACTTTTTTTGTATGTAAGTGGTGGAAACATTAAATGCTGCTACAGCAGTAATAAAGATGTATTGTATTTATTGTATTGTGTTGTATTGGATTGGATTGTATTGGATCGGATCGGATTGGATTGGATTGGATTGTAATGGATTGTATTGGACAGTATTGGATTTGATTTGATTGGATTGGGCTGGGTTGGCTTGGGTTAGATTTGATTTGATTTGATTGGATTGGATCGGGTTGGATTGGATTGGATTGGATTGGGTTGTATGGAATGGGATTGGATTGGATTGGGTTGTATTGAATTGAATTGTATTGGGTTGTATGGAATAGGATTGGAATGGATCGGGTTGGATTGGATTGGATTGGGTTGTATTGGATTGCTTTGAAATGGATTGGATTGGATTGGATCGTGGTTGTCTAGTAATCGATTCACAAAGCACTGAAAGTATGGTTAACATTGTTTATTTAAAAAGGAGAATAATATATTTTCTCTTATGTTCATAAATAATATATGTCAGACAAAATTTTATTACAGTGACGAACGTAAAAAATCTGAAACATTTTTAAAAATCAATTGATAATAGTCAATAGAAGTTATGAATCACCTTCAGCTTTGGCATTGTTTAAGTAAATACCTTACACTAAAAAAAAAACACCATTTTCTGCTATATGCCTGGCTGCATACACTCTAATATTTAAGATACATTTTTATTGAGAATTCAGCTGTCACTTCCAACCTTGGTTCTCTGGACAGGAACATCAATGGAATGCTCGTGAGCAAGATCTTTTGGACACTTTTAGATGGCAAAACATGTCAATGGCAAGAAAACTGTAGGCCATAATGCGTGTAACGATAGTACAATATTTTTGCTGCTTAGTAACATTTAAAGGTCTGTCGAGTATTTTTGTAAGGTTAGGAAAACAGTTTTATATCAGTTTGTGAATTTTTTGTTATCATCGTCCAACTAACGTGACCACACATTTGTATTGCAAGGCAGGGTATTTCGGAATATAACCATTCCAGTTTGCAATTACTAATGTAGTGACGTATCTAATTCTGAGAGCAGAAGTTGGTTTTTGCCTCTAGATCATCTAGAAAGAACCTTTGCATAGTGTGCAGAACAGAAAACTTTTGTTGTACAAATATTTATTTTAATTACACTTATCAAATAACTACAATATATACACATAACGGTATCGTTCTGTGAAGTAATATAACGAACCACATCGCCGGGAAACCCCCCTCCCCCCTCCCCCCAAAATACAATACTTTCTACATATTCTCAAAGTTCATAGCTACTCGGGTAAACATTAATCTTTTCTGTCAATATTTGCTCGGTCCTTCAGTGTATGAAAGCAAATGACTGACGGAGTACTTACGCAATTTGCAGTTATGCACGCAGCTGATGTGACAACGCTGCTTAGGATGTTCCCTGGAGACACTCTTTAGGCTTGTTCAGGAGGCGCAGCGATGTAAAGCGCTGCACAGCGTTGCACGTGTTTCACTCCTGAACAGCAATTTTGGGGCGTTTTTCACTCAGCGCTGTGCATCACAGATCCGAGGTGATTCACACGATTTTCAAAATAGCGTCTTCGATCCCGCACTGGCCGTCGATGCGTAAAATAACCCTCAGAAACATCATTTTGGGACTGGAACGGGCTTTATTTGCCCCGAGCGCTCTGTATGCGCGAGTAATGGCAAGTAAGGATGACACAGTCAGGGGCGGACGAGGGGGGGGGGGGGGGGGGGGGGGGTTCCGGGGTTTCCGGAAACACCCCTCCCCCCCAACAGAAATAAAAGTAAATCAGAATGCGCCAGATTGGACCATTTTGCAGGCTTCTTCTCTCTTCCCCCCCCCCCCCCCCCCCCCCCCCCCCCCCCCCCGCTTTGCGGTGCCGGTTTAGCGTTTTGCGAGTTAAGAGAGAGAGAGAGAGAGAGAGAGAGAGAGAGAGAGAGAGAGAGAGAGAGAGAGAGAGAGAGAGAGAGAAGAGGAGAGAGAAAGAGACAGGGAGGAGAGAGACAGTAGAAAGAAAGAGAGAGAAGAAAGAGAGAGAGAGAGAAGAGAGAGAGAAGAGAGAGAAGAAATAGAAGAGAAGAGAGAGAGAGAGAGAGAGAGAGAGAGAGAGAGAGAAAATTTACTCATGTGTAAAATTGGGAGAGAACGAAGCTGTATTTGTGAAATTGTCGCCATCTTCAAAAGAAAACTACAAGTGAAGGCATAGATCCATTCCAATATATGATATTACGCCTCTCGCTTTTTCTCTTATTGCTTCTCCTCCATCTCCTCCATTTTGTGGCCGTTTTACACGATAATGATCACTATGATCATCGTCATCATCACCATCGTCGTCGTCGCCATCATTATCACGTTTTCAACTGTCATCAACTCAGTCCGTAATCTTGCCCTCACCCTCATGTCCTTGCCAGAGCCCGTGGCGAAGGCAACACGACAGAGGTCGCAGGTGACGAGAAGTCAGGGTCAAGCGAGGTGCTTTTCTGGGTCTTGAACGGCTATGGGGTCAAGGTCGGGGACATCATCATAAACCTGATAGTGTCGACGTTTGCTGTCTGGATGATCATCCTCAACGTACTGGTAAGTACTGCAGTAGCTGCCTTTGTGTGTGTGTTTCGTGTGTTGACGGAAGTTGTGGAAATTAATGCTGATTGTGAGAATGACATTGTGCGGGAGTGCATTGTGAAACCAATATCGGCATAGATGTTGGAAGTAATATTGTCATTATCGTCGTCGTGTTGAGGCTTCTCCCCCCCCCCCCCCCCTTCTCTTCTTCACCCCCTTTCTCCGCGCCCTCCTCCCCCCTCCTCTTCCTCGAGTTCTAATTTTCCTCTTTCTATTTTTCCTCTTCCTCCTCTTCTTCCTCCTCTTCTTCTTCCTCCTCCTCTTCTTCCTCCTCTTCTTCTTCTTCCTCCTCCTCCTTCTCCTTTTCTCTCCTCTCTCCTCCTCCTCCTCTCTCCCCCTTCTCCTCTCTCCCCCTCCTCCTCCTCCTCCTCCTCCTCCTCCTCCTCCTCCTCCTCCTCCTCCTCCTCCTCCTCCTCCTCCTCCTCCTCCTCCTCCTCCTCCTTCTCCTCCTCCTCCTCCTCCTCCTCCCCCTCCTCCTCCTCCTCCTCCTCCTCCTCCTCCTCCTCCTCCTCCTCCTCCTCCTCCTCCTCCTCGTCGTCGTCGTTAACTAGAACCTGTTGCTTGTGCTCGTCTCATCATGAACGATAAGTCAAAAACAACTTTTTGAAGAAGTTGATGTTAAGACGTCTTGACTGACTCTGATAGTGTACGAGTAAACACCATGATTAAAAATATGCCTTAGTAAAATGCACATCGTTTGGAATCGCAGTGTGTTCTCATGTTGCAGACTATCCCCGTGGCACACTTAATGTGTCTCTTACATAAACTGCGAGATGTAATCCGCACTCGTGATATTGAGGCATGATTTTCCTGCAATTTTGACTAGGGTCCATTTCTTAATCCCGATACCTGTCTCCAAACATAATCCTCTTTGTCAGTGTGAAAAGGAATATCTGTGACGCATGATAGGTAGAACAATTTGAAATACGAATCATTTTGATGGGTTACCTAATCTGGACATGGACACAAGAAAATGACTGGAGTCAATTCCAATACGGATCTTCCTAAGGAAATGAGACTCATAAATAGTCATATCTTGGGGTAAAACTGTAATCGATCGAAGCTGTCGACATGATGGAAATGCTTGTTTTGTAAGATAAAAGAATCAAACGCTTTTTTCCACACCAGCAGATGTGTCGAGGAGCAATTTGAGGCATTACTCAAGTATTCCAGAGGGGACAGGTTTTATTTTTTAACACAGAAATGGGTCTAATCTTGCAATATATAAGAGAGCGCTTTCATTAATTCTGGATTCATCGAAAGTGTTTATGCTTGTTTCTCGAAATGAAGAATTTGAAAGGCTTCCATAAACGGGCCATACTAGGGTACTCGTCCGAGGAGAGGGGTGTGAGAAAGACAGTCAAGCTGGCGGGCTACACTAGTGTACTCGTCCGAGGAGAGGGGTGTGAGAAAGACAGTCAAGATGGCTCGAAACACAAACTGGCGGGACACAACATTTTATTGGCTGCGTTCTTACGAGGTTTTGTTTCGAACCGTCAAATTATTTTGTCATTTCATGAATGAATCACTGTGAATTCAGTGAGAATTCACCAACCAAGATAGCTTGCCAGTCAGATGCTGTTGCTTGCTAGCTTGTATGGTCCACCAGCTTGGCGGTCTTTCCACACCCCTCTCCTTGGACGAGTCCACAAGTGTGGCCCGTTTATGGAAGCCTTTCCAAAGAATTTAACCTAACTGAACGCCAGTCCATCTGTACAATACGATGCACATTGTGTAAGCACCTGTTTCTCTTTGAAAGTTACAAAAGGTGATTGACACATCGTGTTAAAATCTCGCAGTGTTCTCTTTGTAGTTGCAGCACCTTGCCCCTCTTAGATATCTGGAAGGATCTGATTTACTAGCGGGCACTGTTGTGCGAAACGCCGCGCACTTAGTGTCGAGACATAACTTGGTCACATGACATCTATTTCAAGCCGAGTTCGCGGCATTTTTGTGTCTGGCCTAGACTTGAAAATTGATTCATGTGTCTGGACACATTTTTTCTGATTATAAGTCATGGCGGACTCTTGTTCGATAAAATTAACCGCCCAAACCACTCAGCTAAATGATAACCATGTGGCATCATGTGTCTCAGTGACCCAAACTTCAACAATTACTTTGACCTACATTTCGATTTAAATAATTAGCGGTTTAAATGAACTCTTGATGTATTTTAAAACATCAATATCAAAATCAATAATAATAATAATAATAATAATACAGACTATTTGTACGCACACTCCTTCCCTAATAGGCAAGCTCATGGCGTTTACAATGAAAAGTCCACACTCATACAGAGCATTCCAACACTCGCACACTGTATAGTTGAAATAAAAGAAAAATTAAATACAATACAATTAATTAAATAGCAGGCAATAAACAAAACACGAAACATAAAAGGGCGCCTTGTGAAGCACTTCACTGCTCGTCAGGAAAGACTGACCGGAAGAGGTGTGTCTTGAGGGAGGTTTTGAACTGGGACATGGAATCAGAGTGACGGACAGGGAAAGGTAGGCTATTCCATGTTACAGGGCCGATGTAAGAAAAAGCTCGCTGTCCCTGGGTTTTCTTTTTGCGACGGGGGACATTTAACGTTTTGGTGTCTGCAGCAGAACGGTTATTTCTAGCGGGGGTGTAGACAGTGAGAATTTCTTCGAGTGCGTGTGGTGCAGTTTGATTGAAGAAGTTGAAACACATAGTGGCTAGCTTATACCAAAGACCCTCTACAATAAGATGGTTCATCCAGTCACATCCGGCGAAATTAGGGTCACGCGCGTCACCAAGCGGTAACGGTGACGCTCGAGTCAAGGAAGACAACTTCCACATACCGCGTCAGCATAACAATTTACAGTGGATCGTGGAATCCTCTTATTGTGAACTTCAATTGAGGGACAGGAACAAATTTGCACACTAAGCAGAATGTCACATTAAGAGGGTTGATTTCAGTCATACAATGAACTGAAGGGAAATTAAAAGGTTGTGGCTATTTCAGACACTGACTATAGAGCGAGCGCACTGCTTAATATTACATTACTCGTTCGTCGTACCTCGAGCTTTTTCTGAACTCATCTATGCGTGTCCACAGAAGTCGTAGTCGTGATTAGCCGGTCAAAAATGTCGACCACGAAGAAGAAATCAAGGAGGTGACCATTGCAGTGCGAATAACTGTGTTAACTCACGCTATGCGTGTCCACAGAAGTCGTTTTCTCGTTTTCCGTGGAAAAATAAAGAGAGGTAAGTAATGATTATATAAATGTGTTTTGAGCTAAGCGCAATAAAATACAGAACTTGAAGTGTAATCTAAATCTGCTGAACTGGTGGAGGAAGCTTGTGGCTTTTGCTTTTGTAGGTGTGCCGATATTTGTTTTCGAAAATCTGCTGATTTAGTCACGTCAGCACCTCAGTCTTATTCAGCAGTCTTGATAATGAATGATTCACGTTAGATGATAAATATCGCCTTGAGGCTTGATCACAATTGAGTGATTCTGAATCAGAGTTGAAGAGTTTTGGTAACTGAATTCATACAATTTTTGTTTGCGAAAATGTTGATGAGTATTAAATTAATGATGCATGTGGAATTTATTATAGTGAATAATAGTGGCCAAAACATTTCATCGCAATGAATAAACGCAACCGATCATAGCAGAAATGAAAAAAAGGTCATAAAGATAAACAAAACTTACAAACACTATGCCGGAAAGCTAGCATAATAAAATGCAAGCACGTAGGTTTTACAAACATGACAGTTGACACATGGCAACTCGCTTTGTGGAGATGAGCATTATTGAAGTTGAAAACTAGTTATGTAGTTTTCTATTAAATTTGTTGATACAGTGGAGTCCACTTATAGTGAACTCTGTTATTGTGGTTTTCCTGTTATTGTGAACAGTTTTTAATTTGGTTGTCTATTTGCACGTGACCGTGTATCTAGTGCCCAGGCTATTTGCACGTGAATGTGTATCTAGTGACCATGCAGGCTGTTTACACGGCAAGTTATTTTCACTGCAAGCAATACGGAAATCATGAAATCTGCATTTTTGTTTTGCTTACAATATCTGTTTGTGTTTCCCTACTACAGTAGATCTATGCAATTCTATAGTAATAAACATAAAATTACACGGCATGAGCCATGACCGTACTCAGTAAATCCTTCTATCTCGCTACTATCGCATCGAGCGGCTCGGCCAGCAAAAGTAGGCCTACAGATACTGTGTTTACTTCCTCATTATTCGGGAATGGCTTTTTTGAAAGTTAGTTGGAGTAAGGTTTTCATGTTTGTCTGATTTAAAATCTCGCATAAAAATTGTCCAAGATGAGTTCAGAAAAAGCTCGAGGTACGACGAACGAGTAATGTAATATTAAGCAGTGCGCTCGCTCTATAGTCAGTGTCTGAAATAGCCACAACCTTTTAATTTCCCTTCAGATCATTGTATGACTGAAATCAACCCTCTTAATGTGACATTCCGCTTAGTGTGCAAATTTTTTCCTGTCCCTCAATTGAAGTTCACAATAAGAGGATTCCACGATCCACTGTAAATTGTTATGCTGACGCGGTATGTGGAAGTTGTCTTCCTTGACTCGAACGTCACCGTTTCCGCTTGGGGCGCCACGGTCGGCTCCGTCATCATGTTTTATATAGGCCGAGTGCCGGATGAACCATCTTATTGTATAGGGTCTTTGCTTATACTCTATCCTCTGAGCGTCGGGGAGCCAATGCAGTGCACGAAGGAGTTTGGATTATTAACCATTATTTGGTTACAGTTTGTTTGTATGAGTGTCGGTAATTCTTAAATTAATGAGCGTTTTGCGTGCAAACCAAAGGCGGACATCGTTTACTTGTGCGAGTCTAGCACGTGGCAGTGTTTCGTGTGTCCTACTGTTAAGCACAAACGCTGCTGTGCACTCGAGCAGGGCAGACACCTATGTCGAGTTGTGTCGGTTTCCCAAGCACAGGCTTTACAATGTGCAATGACGGTAGAAGTGTAGGTGGTTGTGAAGGGAAGACTGCCCATATTTTATCATGGCTTGAACAACTCCAGACGGTCTAAAAGGAGAGAGAAAAAAAGAGATCAAACTGGCGATGAAGCAATGCTAATTAAACATTTTAACAGAGGAGGACATTGCTGGTTTTCAGCGCAATTGTGGAAACTTTTACCTTTCCTTCTGTTACAGACCGGCTAACTGGGCCTCGGGTTAGCCTAGCCCGCACAATGAAAATAAACAAGAAAAAACACCAACACCAGTACAGATATATAAATGAGTGTATTCGCCACAGTCACTCAACAGCTCAACAGCCCCGACCCACACCAGGGCTCAAAGGAACTAACGTGCGGCCCCCGCCGACAATCTGCCTACAAACGCTCAAGCGGCCCCCGCCGACAGTCTCCACACCGGCCCCCGCCAGTAGAGCTCCGAGCCTCCGTTCGGGTTTCACCGACGCGTTACCATGCCGAAGAACCCTGAAAACAACACAAACTAACACATCCGTTCCTTCACTATCAATCATCATACATCCGCGGTATTTACAATGTAGAATGATAACGGATAAAATCACCACTCACCCTTATCCCTGGGGTTCATTCGCTCGAGTGTCGTACACCGCTTTCACTCGGCAAATATACAATCAATCGGATCATCCGCTCACACTTGAACACTCCTCAGTCACTACGTCACCACTCATGCTAAAAGTAATCACAGTCAAAACAAAATCACGTGCATACACCATTCGGCACATTCGATTCGTAACACCTTCTTAGAAATTTAATAATGAAGATGCAATCGCATTGTTGAGTTTGATACAAATCCGTACGTGTATATTTATGTCTACGGTATGTGCTTCAATATAATTTTTCACCTCTGTAATCATTGTTTTCACATTACCCCAAGACATTAGTTCTAGATCTATTTCAATTTTTTTCCTCGTCTATTGGGGAGCTCTGGTGCAATGTGTTCAAAGTACTTCATTTTCCCAAATACGCCCTTGTGTCAGCAAGGGGAAGTGGAGCATTTCAGTATAACGCCTTTTTATATCACCAAGGTGCTCGACGTGCGTTATATCTTACTCCCTAATCACTGGGCCAGCTAACGGATGGACTTGCAGAGATTCTGATGCAGCGTCTGTATACTGCAGGTACTGCACACACTGTTGGTCCTCAAGAGTTCCTCCAGCAGAGAGCCAGCTGACCTCTTCATCTGCAGTCTGGCTTTGGTTGATGCCCTGAACGGCGTCATTCTTCTTTACAACACGGCCTACAACCTGGCCAATTTCCAGATCTTTCACGAGTGCCTCTTCAGGTACCGGACGATAGATGGATGCAAGGATGGGCGGGTGGATGGATGGATGGATGGATAGATGGATGGATGAATGGATGGATGGATGGATGGATGGAAAGATGAATGGAAAGATGGATGGAAAGATGAATGATAGATTAAGGATGATGAATGAATGGATGGATGGAAGGATGGAAGATGGATAGATGGATGGGTGGATGGATGGATGGATGTATGAATGGAAGGATGGATGGATGGATGGATAATAAATGGATGGATGGATGGAAGAATGGATGGATGGATGAATGGATGAATGGATGGATGGATGGATGGGTGGATGGGTGGATGGGTGGACGGACGGACGGACGGACGGAGAGACAGATGGTTGACGTTTTCAGGTCACGATTTTTCTCGTTACTCGCCTCATACGAAACGCATAGGAAGACGCGGTGAGATAACGGGTGTGGAGGGTTGAGAAAGTGAAAGGATGATTGGAAATATGAGTGGGAGGATGGATGGATCGAGGGAGGGAGGGATGGAGGGAGGGAGGGAGGGATAGATGGATGGAGGGATGGATCGAGGGACGGAGGGAGGGATAGATGGAGGGAGGGAGGGATGAATGGAGGGAGGGATGGATAGATGGATGGGTAGATGGATAATTAATTGAAAATAGGACGAGATGGGTAGATTGATGGATAATTGCATGTATGGACATGTGGAGTGACAGACAGACAGACGAATGGAAGGATTGTTAGATACATATATGTGGACGAATGAATGAATGAATAGATGAATGAATGAATGGATTATTAAATACAATACTTAATGGATTCTTGGGTGGACAGTTCTTAGGCGATTGTTAATGAATGGATGGTTAAAAGAGGAGGGGGGAGGGGGAGGAAGAGGAGAAGAAGGAGGAGGAGGAGGAGGAGGAGGAGGAGGAGGAGGAGGAGGAGGAGGAGGAGGAGGAGGAGGAGGAGGAGGAGAAGGAGGAGGAGGAAGAGGAGGAGGAGGAAGAGGAGGAGGAAGGGGAGGAGGAGGAGGAGGAGGAGGAGGAGGAGGAGGAGGAGGAGGAGGAGGAGGAGGAGGAGGAGGAGGAGGAGGAGGAGGAGGAGGAGGAGGGAGGAGGGAGGAGGGAGGAGGAGAAGGAGGTAGTGATCATGGTGGTGGTCGTGGATGATGATGGTGACGACGACGATGATGATAGTGATGATGGTAGTTGTTATGGTGATGGTGATGTTTGCGATGATGATGATGATGATGATGATGATGATGATGATGATGATGATTATTGATGGCGAAGACGACGGCGATGATCCTACTGCTGCTGCTACTGCAGCTGCTGCCGATCATGACGATGCTCACAATGATGGGTTTAGATTGAACACAACTGTAGCGCTTATTTAGACTGTGAGGCTTATCACCCTCATCCCGGCATAGCATGACAAGGAAGACATCCATGCTGGACCCTGAGTGGCAGTAGCAAGTCAGAGAGCTGGAATCTCATTCCTCTGTTGAAATCTCATTCCTCTGCTGGACTCTCATAGACTGGAAGAATGAGAAAAGCGAAGGAATGAGGATGATAGAAGAAGGGATATTAACTGGTTTCAGAGAGGAATGGGGTCGTCATGAAAACTTCCTTTTCTAGACATGTAGTTTCTTCTTGATGAACGTACAATACCAATGGTTTTCTTCTTCATCCATACTTCTCCCACTACTCCTTTTCTTTTCTTCCTTTCGAACCCATCGTTGCATTGGTCTCCCTCCTCTTCCAAGCCTTCCTTGAGATTGGATTGGTGACAAACTATTGTCTGAAGCCAAGTCTGACTTTCTTCCAGGTTTGGACTGATCCAGTCCATCAACACCAGCTCCGTCCTTCACCTTGTGGCCCTCACTGCGGACCGCTTTCTCAAGATCATCTTTCCCTACCGGTACACTGACTTTGACCTCTGACCCCATTGTTCACGTTTTAAGAAAGAAAATGTGGTGCAGGAATCTTGACACTATGAGAATTCTCTGCAGACAGCTTCCTCAAGATCATCTATCTCTACCTTGACTTCTGACCCCATAGTTCACTTTTCATGCACGATGATGTGGAACAGGAATGGTAACCTTATGAACATTCGGTTCTGAAACCTTGACTTCTGATCATGTTTACTGTTATTTAAGAACGAAGCGCACGAGAATATTAACCCTAAAACAGTCTTTGCAGACCGCTTTGTTAAGGTCATCTATTCATACCAGTTCAGTGGCTGTTACTTTTGATCCTCTACTTCACGTTTTATGTACAATGATGTAGTACCGAAAACTTTCACCAGTAATCGTCCTTCATATCTGTCCTAGCATTGTGACCTTGGCTTTTGACCCCCATACTTTACTTTGTATGCAAGATAATGCGGTACAGAAATCTTCATTCTGATACTACATTTTATGTACGGTTGCATTGTGTTCTTACAAAAACAATGACCTATATCCTGATATCGAAATGCATTTTTATCATCATGTCTGTCACAAGAGTTAGCCCTCGAAAACATGCAGATGTACCTCTCTGCAAAGGATTTAGACTCTCTCTCTCTCTCTCTCTCTCTCTCTCTCTCTCTCTCTCACACACACACACACACACACACTCATATCAGCACTCGCGAGCGTTTTCGCACTCTGCACAACAACTTGAAAGAAACATGCTAATTACGCGTTAATACATGTCTGTATGAACAGTTTGTACGAGTATGTTTTCTCGTATCGTCCAAAATTTCAACAAGTTCAGAAGTGCTCTATTCGCCACAGTTTTGGATCACAGCCGGAACAGATGGGTATTAGTCCCTCTTTGAGGTTTGTCGTGGAGGATGTCGTCAGCAACGTTTGGGCACCCTGTTCCACGACGATGAACCGGCACTTGAGTACAATCTGTCACCGTGCCCTTTCAGTCTTCGTTTTGCACGTGGCAAACCGCAGGTTAAAGGCCAGTTTTCATTGAACAAGGCTTACGTTTACATCGCCATAGTAGCAATATCATCTAACCAATCAGGACGCAGAACTAAACCGAAACTGCGTCCTGATTGGTTAGATAAGACTGCTGCTACGTCCTGATTGGTCAGATAAGACTGCTACTACGTCCTGATTGGTTAGATAAGACTGCTACTACGTCCTGATTGGTTAGATAAGACTGCTACTACGTCCTGATTGGTTAGATAAGACTGCTTCTTCGGCGAAGTATGCGTAAGCGTTGTTGAATTAAAACAGGCCTTGAGAAATGGCCTTCACTCTTGCAGAAGGTCACACGGGGACTCTGAGGCCATTCTGTGAACCCGAGTCAGCATTGACTCTGGCACAGTTCGCAATGAATGTGTAATAGACTTGACTCTTCGCATTACAGCATTGCGCCAAAATAGTTCGTTCTGATACTATCCCCCCACCCCCACCCCCCCACCCCCCCCCCCCCCCCCCTTTTTTTTTTTACAGAAATCATTCAGATGTCAAAACTTGTTTCCATTGCAACACAAACATTTTATTTTATCGAATAAACGCTTGTTTATTGCCTCAACAAGAGTAAGTTAAGAGTTCTGTGCGAAATAGTCTTAGAACTACTTTTACGGCGTATGCCAGGGAGCAGATCGGCTATCCTACAAGCCTCTCGTGTGACCTCCATTGGCATATTTTGGACGAAAACCTTCCATCACGTGATGTCAACTGGGCTAGAGACACTTTCGCCGGTAGGCATACCCTGCGTTCCGTTGCACTCTGCTTCATCTCTGCTACGGTGTAGCAGCCTCAAGAGTTTTGATTGGTTGGTTTTATTTAATAACTTTTAAAGCACATTATCATTAAAAGTATAGGGTTTTGGGGGCCCTCTTTGAATACACGAATCCCCAATATTATTTTACACTCACATTTATCACTCTTGATCGAAGAAACGACTAAATAAAAGTATTAGGGTCGAAAATCATTCATACACAATCTTTGGTGACGTTTCAGCCAGTGGCAGAGGTCAACTTCCTGTCAAGGTCGCGCAGCAGCTCGAGCGTCTCAGAAGGAGCTCTAACTGCTTCACACTAGAGTGCGCCACCTGCTGTGCCTAGCAACAATGAAGCTACAGAACTCATAGCCGCATTTGATTGGCTCATACTAAACAGAACTAATTGGAAGTCAATCTACGGACTTGCACGGTAAACATGCTTCGAACCATGGAGTTTACATAACATGGAAGTGGAATACGTGCCGATTGCTATCAAATTTCGAAGAAATAAATGTTTTCGTGCTCTCATCACCGTGGCAGAGTGGATTGTATGTCTTGGTTTGATATTTGTAGTAAACGTCGGCATAAATACCCATGAGTGTAACTATTTAGCAGACGACACACATGTTTGAATTCCCTTGACCTTCCTCTATGACTGGTGATGGTTACCTCCCTTTTGTTATTAATGGATTTTCGACCCTAATGCTTTTATTAAGTCGTTTCTTCGTTCAAGAGTGATAAATTTGAGTGTGAAATAATATTGGGGATTCGTGTATTCAAAGGGGGCCTCCAAAACCCTCTACTTTTAATGGTAACGTGCTTTAAAAATAATTAAAGAAACCGACCAATCGAAACTCCTGACCCTGCTACAGCGTAGCAGAGATGAAGCAGAGTCAACGGAACGCAGGGGAAGTCTCTAGTGAACTAGAATGCTCTGAGGCTTCCCTAGCGTTGCAGTGGTAGACGGTGGAGATGTAGCGAGGAAGTTTCACATTTACTGAAGCTGATTCGGCCACTGTCTTGCCTTCTCGGGAGAAGGTCACGCTGCCCTTTACGGAAACTCGTCTTTTCTGCATTGTGAGTCGTGACAAGCGATGTCATTGCCGAAACTGCCTGACGCCACCACAGCAGGATTTCCCACATAAGATATATCAATTTCCCTTGATTGATTGATGAAGCGAGAATGTCCCGATCTCTTACTGCATACGAATCGCTCCATTGTGTTGACGCAAGCCGCCCCAGCTTGAGTGCTTCACGTTTTCTCTGCACGCATGAGCAGAAACACTTTTTGTTCAAGGACGACACGTAGGAAGATCAATAGTGCCTGGCTCTGAGGAAAAAATGCTTCTCAAATGCCAACTCTACCAAGCATTAATTATGAATTTAACAAAGAACAGACGAAAGTGTATGTATTAAACATACATTGCTTTGCGTTGCATTGTGTTGTGTTGTGTTGCGTAGCGTTGTATTGTGTTGTGTTGTGCTGTCGTGTTGTGTTGTGCTGTGTTGTGCTGTGTTGTGCTGTCGTGTTGTGTTGTGTTGTATTGTGTTGTGTTGTGCTGTCGTGTTGTGTTGCGTTGTGTTGTGCTGTGTTGTGCTGTCGTGTTGTGTTGTGCTGTCGTGTTGTGTTGTGCTGTCGTGTTGTGTTGTGTTGCGTTGCGTTGTGCTGTGCTGTCGAGTTGTGTTGTGTTGAGTTGCGTAGTTCAGTATCGCATGGTATCATGTTGTGTTGTGTGGTATGGTATGGTATTATTGTGTAGCACCGCATTGTGTCATTGTGTTGTGTCGTGAGGTGTGGTGTGGTATGGTATCATTGTGTAGCACCGCATTGTGTCATTGTGTTGTGTTGTGAGGTGTGGTGTGGTATGGTATCATTGTGTAGCACCGCATTGTGTCATTGTGTTGTGTCGTGAGGTGTGGTGTGGTGTTGCTTTTGTTACATTGCACCGTTTTGTTAGAAAATGTTTTGATTTAGGTCGCTTTGACGCAATGGTTACGTTGTTGTCCGTGCAGACATGACGGAAGGCTTCAAATGCGGAGCTGCGCGCTATGAGCACTTCGTGGGTGGCATCGTGGCTAGTATCACTACATTGCATTGGGAGTTTGAAGGCGGGACACAGGGTGGGAGTGGAGGGAGAGAAAATATACTTTTGAGTTTACATGAGCAAAACATATGGCCGAAGCTATTCACTGCCACTTACACACACAGCACTCCCCTCCTTTGTTCATTGCAATAATTACTCAGGTTGTGGAGATGACACTCTAGGATCCAGTGTATTTGTGTGTGTGTGTGTGTGTGTGTGTGTGTGTGTGTGTGTGTGCACATGTATGTGTGTATGTGTGTGTGTGTGTGTGTACATTTATATGTGTGTACATGTATATGTGTGTGTGCATGTATGTGTGTGTGTGTGCTCACCAGCAACAGTTCCTCGAGATGCCTTGACATCATCACTGAGCCCTGCGTGTGTACTGTACTGTGGCAGCCACACTCCCCCTGCATGTGCCAAAGTCTCATTCCTTCTCTGAAGCCTCATTCCTTCTCTGAAGCCTCATTACTTCTCTGAAGCCTCATTCCTTCTCTGAAGCCTCATTCCTTCTCTGAAGCCTCATTACTTCTCTGAAGCCTCATTCCTTCTCTGAAGCCTCATTTCTTCTCTGAACCCTCATTCCTTCTCTGAAGCCTCATTCCTTTTCTGAAGCTTCATTCCTTCTCTGAAGCCTCATTCCTTCTCTGAAGCCTCATTCCTTTTCTGAAGCCTCATTCCTTCTCTGAAGCCTCATTCCTTTTCTGAAGCCTCATTCCTTCTCTGAAGCCTCATTCCTTCTCTGGAGTCTCATTCCTTCTCTGAAGCCTCATTACTTCTCTGAAGCCTCATTCCTTCACTGAAGCCTCATTCCTTCTCTGTGTGTCTGGCGCACAGCTATAACAGCGCCTGCCACCCGCGGGCAGTGGTGGCGGTCACCGTGACCCTGTGGGCGGCGGCCATCTTTATCGGCATGCTGCCCCTGATGGGCTGGAACGGCTCCCTACAGAAGCAGACTTCCATGACGCACAATCCCCCGGACCCCGTTTGCAGTTACTTTGGCGTCCTGCCCCGATCCTACATCGGTTTGCTCGTCTCCTTGTTCTGGTTCGCCTTCTTCGCCATGGCCGTCATGTACGTCTTCATATTCAGGGTAAGTGTGAAGACTTTTTAATCAATGTTTTAATAAATGACTAATCTAGTTCCTGAGTGTATCGGTAAGTTAGTCGTACCTTTGTCCCTATTTCTTCAGGTATTTTTGTCACTAATGGGGGTATCTGCATAAGATATTTCAATGAAACTTAAACAGTCAGTTCACACACGATGAATTTGTCATTTGCTTCATACAGTTTTTTAGACATTAATTTTCTCAATTAAAGAGGACCTTGTAGTTTTGGAAACACTTTTTTGGGGGGGGAAGGGAGGGGGGGGGGGGGGCGTTGAAGTAGATGTAGAGCCTTTTGTGTTCCATTTTGAATAATTGTACAGAATTGATCAATGAGTTGTATTATTCATAGAATATCCACTAATTTTTTTAAGTGACGAAATCATGACCCGAAACTCTCCACTCTCACTTTTCTCCTTCCGCCAAAATCCGATCTGTGTCAAAACGGCGACCGTGCCCTGTACTGCAGCCGTCGCCATATTTGGACAGCAAACTAATTACAGATGTTCTCTGCCAATGTAATTGCGTACGACTAGGAGTGAAGCGGGACCGAAAACCTGCCATCAGCAGCTTCATACTAGATGCTGCTTTGTATTAAATGCTTGTCATGCACTCGTCATTTCAGCAAGTGAGCGATCGCATTGTCACACTCGTCAGTAACACACAGTTGAAGCCAGTCAATGCCCCCCCCCCCCCCCCCCCTTCCACTCCCCTCCCCCATCAGCCGGAACTCCTCTCTACTGGGGTGTCGCGGCTTGCTCAGTGCCTCACCCAAGAGAGGCCATAAAGGTCTGTTTTCATTGAGGAATTTTTGCGCCTACTTCTCCGTAGTAACAATCTTAGCTAACCAATCAGGGGGCAGCTTCGGTCTAGTTCTGGATCCGGATTGGTTAGATAAGATTGTTACTATAGCGAAGTAGACGAAAGCGTTGCTCAAATAAAACAGCCTTAAGCGGCCAAAGAAGATACCGGGGGTGGGGAGGGGGCTCAGGGAATAGGGGAGGGGGGTGGGGAGGGGGCTCAGGGGATAGGGGAGGGGGGTGGGGAGGGGGCTCAGGGGAAACGGGAGGGGGGTGAGATAGGGCTCAGGGGAAAGGGGAGGGGGTGAGGAGGGGGCTCAGGGGAAAGGGAAGGGGAGTGGGGAGGGGGCTCAGGGGAAAGGGAAGGGGGGTGGGATGGGGCTCAGGGGAAAGGAGAGGGGGTGGGGATAGGGCTCAGGGGAAAGGGGAGGGGGTGGGGATAGGGCTCAGGGGATGGGGGTGGGGAGGGGGCTCAGGGGAGGGGGGTGGGGAGGGGGCTCAGGGATAGGGCTCAGAGGAAACGGGAGGGGGGTGAGATAGGGCTCAGGGGAAAGGGGAGGGGGTGAGGAGGGGGCTCAGGGGAGAGGGGAGGGGGGGGGGATGGGGCTCAGGGGAAAGGGGAGGGGGGCGGGATGGGGCTCAGGGGAAAGGAGAGGGGGGTGGGGATAGGGCTCAGGGGAAAGGGGAGGGGGTGGGGATAGGGCTCAGGGGAGGGGGGTGGGGAGGGGGCTCAGGGGAGAGGGGAGGGGGGTGGGATGGGGCTCAGGGGAAAGGGGAGGGGGTAGGATAGGGCTTAGGGGAAAGGGGAGGGGGGTGGGGATGGAGCTCAGGGGAAAGGGGAGGGGGTGGGGATGGGGCTCAGGGGAAAGGGGAGGGGGTGGGATGGGGCTCAGGGGAAAGGGAAGGGGGGTGGGATAGGGCTCAGGGGAAAGGGGAGAGGGGTGGGATGGGGACAGTGTAATATCATTCACATCCAACCGTACGCTCATTACACCCTGGATAATGAAACCCAACCCACACCCGACAGCAACAGGTCGCCAAACGCCACGTCCACTCCCGGTGTAGCGTAGCCGATGGTTCCTCGTAGCGGATGGTTCTGCGCATGTCCATGAGCCGGAAGTGACAACACGTTCTTGCTATAGTCCGTTTAAACATTGCTCTGTCATTGTTGATTTATTATTTATTTGCGGGGAGTTACGCTAAGATCCGGCCGCGTTAATGTATATGCGTTTTGTGACAAACGTCTTGCTCGGCGATACTGTACTCCATGCACCTTAACGGTCCGCGTGATTCGGGTGTAATCTTAAGCATATACATTAACGCGGCCGGATCTTAGCGTAACTCCCCGCAAAGAAATAATAAATCAACAATGACAGAGCAATGTTTAAACGGACTATAGCAAGAACGTGTTGTCACTTCCGGCTCATGGACATGCGCAGAACCATCCGCTACGAGGAACCATCGGCTACGCTACACCGGCAACATCGCTGCATGTGCCTCCCCCTTTCTTCTTGCAAGACAGTTTGCTTTCCTTTACTTTCCTTTTCATCGTTTTCTCTTTATCGCAAAGAGACAAGTGAGTGGCGGCGCTTTTCCACGCTCGGTTTCCGATAGGTAGGTACCACCTGTCAATCAGCTCTTTGGGAACACGTCTACTACTAGCCTCGATTGCTTTTTTTGCCCACCAGGTAGCGTTGCAGCACTCACGCGCCATTGCGGCCCAGGAGCAGAGCGGGAACAAGGCGGGAAGTGATTCTGACCGACGGAACCTTCGCATGGCAAAAACCGTCGTCGTCATCCTTGGCACCTTCGTCGTGTGCTGGCTGCCAGTGGGTGAGTCTTGCTCCTGTGCTCCCCGTGGGTGGGGGGTAAGGGTAGACCTACCGCCTCTCCTGTGCTCCCCGTGGGTGGGGGGTAAGGGTAGACCTACTGCCTCTCCTGTGCTCCCCGTGGGTGGGGGTAAGGGTAGACCTACCGCCTCTCCTGTGCTCCCCGTGGGTGGGGGGTAAGGGTAGACCTACTGCCTCTCCTGTGCTCCCCGTGGGTGGGGGGTAAGGGTAGACCTACTGCCTCTCCTGTGCTCCCCGTGGGTGGGGGGTAAGGGTAGACCTACTGCCTCTCCTGTGCTCCCCGTGGGTGGGGGGTAAGGGTAGACCTACCGCCTTTCCTCATGCGATTCATAAAATGCGAATTACCAGGGAAACTGTGACTTGCTTTTAAGGCCCCTCCTCTCACGAACAGGTTTGAAGTGTATGTGGTATTCCCAACATATGCACTGGCCGGGCGCACTAATCACCTTTTTTTACTCCGCTCGCGAGCAAAACGCTCATTTTGAGGATCGCTGACACACATACAAAGAAACTGTAATTAAATAACATGAATAATTGTTTAAGCACAATGTAGATTACATCAATAGTTCATTAAATAGCTCATTAAACTTAAATAGCTCATTAAGCTTAAATAGCTCATTAAATATTATTCAAACGAGTTGTGGGTCAAAGTCGAGTTCAGTCGAAAGTTGGCCACAGAGTCAAACGATACTACGCAACTTCTCGTGTAAATGAGTGGTTCGGGGAGACCACTCCCGGCAGGCAATATTTGCGTATTCTCTGGACAAGTTTTTGTTCGCCCCGTTAAGAATGGCCATTACACCAACTAGTTCTGGTGATTTTGTAGTTATATCCCATGGATAGTCTACTATGGCTGACATGCCGTAAAGCCATTCATTCGTTCAATCTTTCCTTCGTTCAACCCCATATTCATTGTTGTGATAGTATCGGTGCTCCAGCCTAGCGGTTAGAACGCTCGCCCGCTGTGGCTTGTGCCTAGCGGTTAGAACGCTCGCCCGCTGTGGCTTGTGCCTAGCGGTTAGAACGCTCGCCCGCTGTGGCTTGTGCCTAGCGGTTAGAACGCTCGCCCGCTGTGGCTTGTGCCTAGCGGTTAGAACGCTCGCCCGCTGTGGCTTGTGCCTAGCGGTTAGAACGCTCGCCCGCTGTGGCTTGTGCCTAGCGGTTAGAACGCTCGCCCGCTGTGGCTTGTGCCTAGCGGTTAGAACGCTCGCCCGCTGTGGCTTGTGCCTAGCGGTTAGAACGCTCGCCCGCTGTGGCTTGTGCCTAGCGGTTAGAACGCTCGCCCGCTGTGGCTTGTGCCTAGCGGTTAGAACGCTCGCCCGCTGTGGCTTGTGCCTAGCGGTTAGAACGCTCGCCCGCTGTGGCTTGTGCCTAGCGGTTAGAACGCTCGCCCGCTGTGGCTTGTGCCTAGCGGTTAGAACGCTCGCCCGCTGTGGCTTGTGCCTAGCGGTTAGAACGCTCGCCCGCTGTGGCTTGTGCCTAGCGGTTAGAACGCTCGCCCGCTGTGGCTTGTGCCTAGCGGTTTGATGCTGCGGGGATCCTTGCGGGAGACCGAGCAAGGTCAAGGCAGTGCTCGCACATTTTTCCACAGTTAACCCGTCGATTCTCTTGTGAACAAGCTCTGGGTCGGAATTTTCCCCACGGGTGACGATATTGCTGGTACCTGACCTTGAGCGCCCCGCCTGTCTGTGACTGTCATTGTCGTCACGTACCAGAACTGGGCATTCTGTCAACCCGAGTCAGAAGTGGCACAGTTCGCAATGAATGCGTAATACACTTGACCCTTCGCATTACAGCATTGCGCCAAAAATAGTTCGTTCTGATACAATTTTTTTCCCTCCACTTTTTACAGAAATCATTCAGATGTCAAAACTTGTTTCCATTTCAACACAAACATTTTATTTTATTGAATAAACGCTCGTTTATTGCCTCAGCAAGAGTAAGTTAAGAGTTTTGCGCGAAATAGCCTTAGAACTACTTTAACGGCGCATGTCACGGAGCAGATCGGCTATCCCACAAGCCTCTCGTGTGACTCTCATTTGAATTTTTCGGACGGAATCCTTCCAACACGTGATGTCAACTGGGCTAGAGACACTTTCGTCGGTAGGCGAAGTCTCTAGTGAACTAGAACGAGAACGGGGTTGTTCCAGTGGTCTCATGATCGGGGGTTAAAGTATAAAGCAGTCTGAAATCCAAATATCAGTAATAGTCAATATATGAACAGAATACCTTTACCGTTATTTTCATTCAAACGCTATCAGTATTAGGAGTAATAGGAGAAGGAGTAGTAGTTGGCATCCATCAGTCTTGAATAACCACAGATTTTTCAGCAGCTGAGCTCCGGTCCCATCGCCAGCATCTGCTGGGACTCCGGAGTCCAATGCAAAACTAGCAGCCTAAATCACACCACGGATCTATATCTACCGTGATCACACTGACCACGTCTGAAGGCTGAAGCTGGTCTCTCCCCCCAAAGCGGGACCTTCATCCGAAGACGTTCGTCATGCGTCCATTCCATTCGGTTCCTCTCTAACTGTCAGAGACCTCCTTGCACTCTTCGTCTCCAGAGATTCCTGTGTGCAGTAGCCACCTCCCAGTGTCCATGACTGTCCCCAGTGCCGTGAGATCGCGCTTGCATGAGTCTTTATGGCGCAGACGGGATCGAGCGGTTGGCCTCTTTCCTTCTATAAGTTCTTCGTAGAGGAGATCTTTGGGTATTCGCCCGTCTTCCATACGGGAGACGTGGTCCTACCAGCGTAGTCGCCTTTGCTTGTTTGTTTGTTTTATCACAAGTAATGACTGATAGTAAAGGCCGAATTTTCGTTTCATTCGTTTTCCATGAAAATTGAATATTTCAATGCAATATTGTGAAATTTGAATTATTTCGCTTCAGTTGTGAGATGGAAATTTGAATACAGTAACTTTGAATGCATAAATTATATCCGCGTGTTAAATAGCCCGCTATAATAGTAACATAGATCTTGCACGAACTGTATGAAATGTTCGTATTTCACACCATACAGCACATACGTACAGTGTATTGATGCATCTAAGAGTTTTCCGGGAAAGAAATACATGGAAAATTTCCACGTCAATGTTGACATAGAAGTGTTGCAATGATGGAATAACCATACAGAATTGAAGAAGGCACTTTGGCTGAGATTGTTGGTGACGTCACCTAACTGTTTTACCGGACACAAATAACCTTTTCAATCCTTTCACACAAAACTTGCCACGAGTGAGAAGACCTTTATCACTCTGAACATTCGCACCCAGGTGCCCTTGCCGACAAGTGCGATTCATTGTCAGTGACACTTGACAGAAATGGCTGCATTCAGGACACACAAGTGCCTGTGTAGCTTTAACTCATTAAAAACAGTCTGCCTTTTACTGACCGAGAGAAGCTTGCTGTGAGATAAGACTGCACGAGTTACCCTCGAGACAAATTGACCTCTGGTGCAAATGGACCATTGATGAAAACGCGCTCTCGAACGTTAATGTCTGCCTCGGTAGTACTAAGTATTGATCATTGTGTAAACAAAAGCTGTGTCTGTGCTCAAGGTAGACTTAATCTATTGAACAGTCTTTGTGAGTCAGAAAATAAATATTAACAAGGCTGTTATTTCTACACGAGTGGAGATATTGCGTCTCTAAAGCCCAGCATGCTTTAATACTAGGGTATTTCTTGGGAGTGAATTATTATCTTTAAAGGGTTTCAAAAAGTCCGTTTACTTGCTGTTGTAATTTTTTATCGTGTGATTATCTTATTCTAGAAAATAATAAATCCTCTTATTGAACTGAATATTCAATTAAAATATACTGAATGTATGTACAAAAAAAAATTCTGCACACACACACACACAGACCTTTCAGTTTGTATTTTCTATGATGAGCAATGGTGTGTTCATGCTTGCATGAGCTTGTGAGAGCATGTGTCTGTTTGGGCTTGCGTGTAAGCATCTATGAGTCATAACAGATGTTGCGATGTGACACACATGGACATTTCTACCAGGCATGATGACAACCGGGGTAGCAGAGATTAAAGTAGTGTGACCGACAGGTAAAGTATATGTGTCTACTGAAACTGCAACTGAAGTTTCCACTATTAGAAACTGCAATGCAATGAATTCTTGGGAAGTTAGATTTTAAAACACTGACGCATTCAGGAAGGTTTGTCGAACGGTTCACTTGGGAAATAAGTTGGATTTACTAGCTTTGATTTGAAGACTACATTGCAACTAAAAAATAAAAATATAAAAAAACACACACACACACAAAACCGAAGACTCCACACTTGTTTGCACCAAATTCTGAAATATATGTAAGGAACAGTGAAGAAGGTTTCCGATTGAAGAGAATCAAATCTTTTGTTTTTGGACGTGTTACTTTCACTTAATTCATGTCTTACTTTTCACGAGAATGGGACATTGATTGCTCAATGTCATATGCGTGGTTTTATGTGGGAAAGAATTATCTGCGATACTGCTGCTTTCATCCGCAGTTGCCATAGACGTTATTCACGCAGCGGCCATTTTGAAATCGAAAACGAGGCTAACTGGGCAAACATCATGGCGTCTTCTATGGCCAGCACAGGTACCAGTACATGGAGTGGAAATCTCCTGCATGTACCTCCATTCTCGCATGGAAATGTGGAAATATAGGCAAGTGATGTTGGTACCCACATTTAAAAAGACAGTCAGAGGCTGTGGAGCGAGTCCAGCGCAGGGCTACCAAGTTGTTGAATGAATGTCGGGAGATGTCTTACAGCGAGCGCTTAGAGTATTTGAATCTGCACTCACTAAAAGGAAGAAGGATTCGTGGTGACCTAATAGAGACTTATTAATCATACAATAATCTCGTAGACGTGGAGTGGAGCGACTTCTTTAAGCCACCAAGTTGTACCAGTACGAGAAATGCAGACGGAAAAGTGTTTGTTCAACTTAGTAATACTAACCTAAGAAAGTATTGTTTCAGTAATCATGTTTACCTGAATTTACCTGAATTTAGCTGAGGTGCCGTTGAGCGCGGCCGTCGGGGCAGGAAGTAATAGAACTTATTTTAACCCCTGTTGCTAACCTGTGGAATAACCTTCCATTTCAGCTCAAGACTGCACCGACTACTAACGTTTTCAAAAACCAACTGGACAAAGATCCTACATTCATATCGTTATCTAGAAGCTATGATGAGTGACACTGTCGCAATAGGAAAATTGCGCTAAGACCTTATGTTATATAACACAACACATTACGATTGGGCGTTCAAAAGGCTTCACGGCCTACATCTAGCCTCTCAACTACTACTACTACTACTACTACTACTACTACTACTACTACTACTACTACTACTACTACTACATACCCAGTAGAAAGAAAGGGAAAGGATACGAAAAGTTCATCGAAGGATTTGTGCATGACATCGAAGGTAAAACAGGTTACCCTTCTCTCTTGTAGATCTAGATCTGTAGTGTTGATCATTATGACTGGTGTTTCTTGAAATAAGGTCAGTAAGCCTATATGTTAATTTATTACGCTAATATAACCATGGGCTGTCTTTGCAAATAGTTTGTTATATCTGATCATATACTTAATTTTGAGTCAAAACTGAGAGATAAGCGACTACTGCCAGCTGGGCTTGCATCGTCTGCCATGCCGACATCAACATGTCCGGTGTGATCAAGACTGTATACATGGCTCTCTACCATTGGCTGATTTATATTTTTGGACCAATCACAATAGGTTTCTCATAAGTAGAGGTTGTTACTATGTTAGGTCGTGCGAAGTGATGGAATGCTCTTGCTTCCTGGTGTAAACATTGCAGTTTCCTAGCTATAAACAAGAAAAACAACATCACTTGCCCATATTTCAACATTTCCATGAGAGAATGGAGGCACATGAAGGAGATTTTCACTCCATGTACGGTTACTGGTGTTGGCCATGGAAGACGCCATGATGTTTGCCCAGATAGCCTCGATTTGAAAACCGGAAGTATCTCGCGTGAATATGTCTATATCAGCTGGTAAGACTGCTGCTATCTCTAGCGGAGCAACGGTCATCTCTATCTGATTGCAGTGCTCATCCCGACACGTTTGTCCATCTGCCGAAGCTCAACCAACTTTCCTCTTTGACGCTCCTCTCCCTTGTCTCTCTTCAGGCATTGTGTTCATGCTGGACTTGAAGGATCGCTTCGACAGATGGTCCAACGTAGAGAAGGGCAATCTCATTGTGTACGTGAGTGGGGTGGCTTTCCTGAACAGTATCATCAACCCCATCATCTATGCCGTCAAGATCAGTGCGGTGAGGGCACGATTCCGTCAGGTCTTCTGCCGCAAGCCCGCTCGAGTGGAAGACTTCGATGCCCCCACCGTTGACACTGGGTACGCACGCCAGGGGCGTCAAAGGACAACACAGGCTTGGACAACGCAGGTCATCCACAATGACGTGTGAAGAGAAGGCTGTGAGGGATGGAGAGACTTGCTGGACTGTGTGACTTCTCTTGAGGAGCAAAGGCGCGTACTTTCGGGAGCTTTCCCTTAAGTGCCACATGTCTTGGTATTCACGCTGAATCCGGAGACTTCACATCCCGGTGCCCTCCCCAGTCAGCATACAAGAATACAGAGTCTGCTCCTCAGCCTCTTCTCGGCAGAGGAACCGTGTTCTTTGACGACTGGATAAGGCTGAGAACTTGAAGGATTGGATAATGTGTGAGCCGCTGAGACTCAGTTGCGTCCCTTGGACGGCATTTACCGTGAATCTTTGAATCTGCACAGGGCTTCTCACTGCAGGTTTCCCTTGTGAGTGTCGTAAGGGGTGTTGCGATGACTTGCTCTTATTCTAACCAACCCTAACGATTTTTCGTGATCAATGGCCTTAAATAGCCGACAAAAGCTGATAGACCGTAAAAATCCATCCCTCTATCCGTTTGTCATTCCGTCCGTCCGTCCGTCCGTCCGTCCATCCATCCATTCATCCATCCATCCATCCATTCATCCATCCATCCATCCATTCATCCAACCATCCATTTTTAAAAATACTTTATTTAAAGAGAAAAAATACACTTTGACGTCATTGTCCATCTTCCAGTGGTCCTCATATACATCTAAATGATACTTTAATCTCTCTCTCTCTCTCTCTCTCTCTCTCTCTCTCTCTCTCTCCCTCTCTCTCCCTCTCTCTCCCTCTCTCTCTCTCTCTCTCTCTCTCTCTCTCTCTCTCTCTCTCTCTCTCTCTCTCTCTCTCTCTCTCTCTCTCTCTCTCTC
>JAWQFJ010024064.1:0-11858 GCA_034096865.1 Theodoxus fluviatilis | reverse complement strand
TTCTTCACCAGTATCTTTCCAAACAGATGATATAGAATACAGTGGTGTCAAAATCTGCCATAAGGGCTTCTGCAGGGATATCATCTGGTCCTGCTGCCTTGCCATTCTTCGGTTTGTAGAATTGCATTTCTGATTTTCTCTCTGCTGGGTCTTTCGCAGCTAATTGGGAGGTCGATTTCACAAGACGGGATGCTGGGGGGAGGGGGGTGGGGGGGGGGGGGGGGGGGGGGGGGAAGGGAGGGGGGGGGGGGAGGGGAGGGGGGGAGCTGTTGGATTAGTGGGGTCTGATCAGCAATTTTTCTAAATATTCTACCCATCTGTTGAGCTGGTCCTTTTATACCATGATTGTTTTCCTTTCCTTGTCATTAGCGGGTCTTTCTGGTTAGTTGTGTATGTCTGACAGCTTTCTGGTGGTGTCGTAGACTTGTTTCATGTTACCACTGTCTGCTGCTCTTTCTGCCTCTTGAGGCAGTCTATATAATTTTTCTTGTCTGTCTTTATGCTTCTCTTCACCTCTCTGTTGGCTTAGGCATACTCTTCCTGTGCCTTTGCTTTCGATGCTCTTGTGCGACTGTTGTTCACTGCCTCCTCACTTCTTTTTTCCTTGTTTTCTCAGCTGATATACATTCCTTGCGTTGGTGTTTTCTGCGGCCAACTATTTCTTCACATGTTGATGTCACCACAGTTTAGGTGTTCTTCCACTGGTTTCACGGCGGCATCTTCTTCCTGCAGTTCTTGGAACCTTTTGGAGTTTCAGCCTGTACTCATCTCGTTCTATCGGGTCTCTCAAAAGACCTACGCTACTTTGTTCTTGTGTCCATCTAATTCTTCTTCAGCTTGAGCTTCAGCTTGGCAATCAACAGGTGGTGGTCTGAATCTGCATCACCCCCTCTTTTAACTCTTACATCCTGAAGTGATCTTCTAAACTTCTCGTTGACACAGATATAGTCAACCTGGTTTTTTGTGACTCGATGTGGTGATACCCTTATCGCCTTATGAATCCTCTTGCATGGGAAAATACTGCCTCCAATGATAAGTTTGTTCAGGGCACAGCTATCTATGAATCCGCCACCACCAACACCACTTCTAAAACCACTATAACCATGATCATCACCATCATCTGACAGTAATACACAGTGTGTACTGCAATGTCAATGGCAGCAAAAAACACAAAACAGTGTGCATCTTGCAAATAGTTTATTGTTCAAACCTGCTTTTAAAACATAGACATAACCTTCCAACTGCATAAAAGAAAACGTGTCAATCTCATCAGCAATGGAACGTGATTAAAATGACTAGTTCGGTGCCTCTTCAGGGTTCTGTGGGGTCATGCTAATGTCAGACCATATGCACTCTCTGGGAAGTGGAGGAAGACACACATCCTGGTACATGCTCACTTGGGAGAAGAAAAAACAAAGCTGTTCTTAAAGTTTTACCAGCAGGAAAACTTCACAACCTTTTGAGCCACAATGGGACTGACTCTCATTGGAAACATCGCCCTAAAGTGACTGCTGTGGACAAATAAATCTCGTGTGTTCACAGGTAGTGTCCCATGGCAAATGGCAGATTCAGCAGTCATTCCACACATAATCCTTTGGAGGCACATAAACTACAATACAGCAAAGCTAACTGCATGTGAAGGATACATGAAGAACTGTGATAATCATACCTTGAGAGTGATGGAAAAAGCTATTGAATTTGATTTTTAAAAATAAATTGCAGTAATCAGGGAAAGGTTTCATTGAGAAGCAGCCTGGTGTGTTGTGTAAAAGAGACAACTGCTCAGCCCAACACAACTTTTGTTTCTGTCTCTCTTGGTCATGCCATCCCATAAGTACATCACTACACAAGCCACAATAGAGAAAGCTGTCTCGCTGGTTTTGTTTCATTTCCAATCAAGAACAGGAACACAGAACCTTAGTATATCACCAGGAATATATTACAGTTCCTTCACTAAGATGCATTTTATTCATTCACTTTATGGGTGGCTGTAACACAGGGTATGGTGAACCCATGTGAGAATAAAATTTAAGATAAAGAGTTCAATGTCTGGCAAATAGTGTGAAAACATGATAGTTTGCAAAGTGGTCATCGTAAGAATAATCAGTCTAAAATTAAATGACTAGTAGCATTCACATGACACTGACACTCCGCAACAATACTGAAGAAAATTTGCACTGTTTTAAAATTTGAAAGTCAAGAATAAGAAAATACACACACTTCTATGTTTAGTATTCATTGTTGCTATGCAATTTGATTATAATATTCAATCAAATCAATAATAAAAAATGCACGACAAAAACTTCAAAAGGAATGTCAAGAGCTGAAGATTAGGATCTTCCTCTGTATTTCTCGTGAAAGACACAAATCGACAAATTTGACATTGATTGAACATAATACTCAAAGTCACTGTGGGCACTACCAACAGGAGTGCACCAATGGCCACAATGGATTGACCACAACTGTAAATCAGCATCCAGTGTGTAAATAGGATGGGGGAGTGGAGGATTCTACAGTGGTATAAGGTAAAAAGGGCACCACCAAAAACACAACTAGCATCAATTTAGTCATGCACATGGCCCACAGAAAGAGATCATTATTCATACATTAACCATTACTATGAAAGAAAATTTTAAATATCAATGCCTTGAAAAATAGTAAAAAGTGAAAATGTACAAATGCCAGAAATGTACAATTACACAAGGTTTCATGACATGACTTTCATAATTAAGTGTACAGCTAAATAATACCAGGCAAGAGTGATTGCAAAATTTAGGAAATTTTGTGATGCATTATTTCTTCATCAAGCACCCTGCTAAAACATGCTTGTTGACTAGAAAACCCCCACACACTATCTGCAAATTATATTAAACACTTTTGAAACAAATAAGTCAAGGCAATATCCAAAACATACAACAAACAGAAACACCTACTTTTCCACAAGAAAAAAAAATAAAAAGAAAAAACTGACAGCACAACAGAGGGTGAGTGATAAAGGTGTGTGCTTTTAGGAAGCTTCATCTAACTTTAGTTCACAACCTGAACATTCTCTTGAAGATGTTAACAAATCACTGCAGGAGGACAAATTGTGATGAACATTTAGCAGGCTGGAAGGACTTTCTAAATCATTCCTTAATTTTTCCAGCATGGCTTTAAAATCATGTACACAGCATGCAGACCCTTGGTCTCAGCACCTGCCTGTGCTGTCACACTGCAGAAGCGCAGCTTCAAACAAGTGTAACTGTCCAGACTGCATTTGGTGATATGGTGAAACACCCCCCCCAAAAAAAAAACCACAAAACCCCCCCCAAAAACTAAACAACAACAACAAAAAACAACAAAAACACAACAACACACAACTCTTTTTCCCATTTCCAGCAAGCAACAATTAGCTCAGTGTTGCTTGAAACCAAATGGGGACATGCAACAACCTTGCAGGGAAAGAAAGTGCCGACAACAAGTTTCACATTACTACAGAGTCTTGAAGGTACTGGATGATTCTGTTTAAATCAAAGCTAGCCATATCAAGTGGAAGGTTGGAGAGTGGGAGGTGGGTTGTGTGGGTGAGGAGAGCACCTCCAGTTGCTGATCCTGCCGAGCAGACATAGGTGTCACTGCTGAACAAATGCATAGGGATTTGGAAAGGCGGGATTTAATGGACCAGCAAATTAGATGGACCAGCAGCAAAAAAGATGGATCAGCAGCAAAAAAGATAGGTTTCAACAGCAAATTAGCTGCGATAAATATTTTTGGCAGCAAAAAATATACTTAGCAGCAAATTGGATATTTTAGCAGCAAAAAAGATGGTTAACCAGCAGATTTGCTGTTTGAACAGCTGAGATGATATTTAAACTGCAAATTAGATACTTTACCATCAAGAAAATACAACTGACAGCAGAATTGATGGTCACAGCAGCACAATAGATGATCATAGCAGCACATTACATGAATTCAACAAACATGACTACATATGAACTGTAATCAGAGTTGTATCTGGGTCTTATTCACCTGAGCTTTCAAGGGGTCATGGATCGACCGCAATGACACCTGGTACGAAGGCTACGCCCCGGGAATTCCTTCCACAAACAATGGACTGGAGGCAATAAACCAGACCATCAAACATCAGAACACATTTCGTGAGAGGCTTGACTTGTCCAGATTCCTAACCCTTGCTGAAAGAGACACTGTCCTGAACTGGTCCAGGGAGAGAGACAGCGCTCAGCGTGGTCATATCCCAGTGGCCCAAGAACCAGACAGAACCTTGGCCTGCTGGACGGCTGCCTATCAGTGGGCATCTTCAAACGCAAAGTCCATCAAGAGGAACCAGAAAGTGTTCGCGGCCTCGGAGTCGCTTCAGAACATGGACCTGAAGACAGCTGTCAGGATTCAGCAAGACCAGTTCCAGAAAGCCTCTTGGGAATCGTTTGACCACTACAAGGAGAGCAGGAACTCGGTTTGGAGTCTGACCGTGGAGGACAACAGAATTGACTGCAATTGCCCTGTCTACATGAAGTCCAACATATGTAAACACTCACTTGGCATGGAAATCCGGCTGTCCATTTCTGAACCACCAGCACAGGCAAAGACCGTCCCCCTGGGAGAGAAGCGAAAGAGGGGACGACCTAGGCTGGCAAAACCAGCTCTCATACGTCAGTAGGTCTGGTGTACTTGCTGCTAGCGCTCTGCATGGGCATTCTCTGCATCCGACTGTCTGGTGTACTTGCTAGGGCGCTCTGCATGGGCATCCTCTCACATTCCTTTTTTTGGTGGTGGTGCAAGGTGGTGTGTGTGTGTGTGTGTGTGTGTGTGTGTGTGTGTGTGTGTGTGTTGAATTTTTTCAAATAGAGTGAATGTGATTTCATGTTTTTGTCCATTTTCTGTATGAACTTTTTCTTCAATTTGTATTACGATTTTGCTGATTTGTGTCCGTTTTGCTGTTTTTTTCATCCTTTTGCTGTTATCATTTTGCTGGATTTTTCATCTTTTTTACTGTTAAATAAATCTGCTTGGCTGTTCAATTCATCTATTCTGCTGTTGAATTCATCCAATTTGCTGCTTCACATTCGCTGCTCTCTCCTTCCTATTTGCTGCTGAAACCATCTATTTCACTGCTGAACAAATGCATAGGGATTTGGAAACTCTTTATCATCACACCTCTTTTGCTGAATACAAGTGCATGTGTAACGTAACATTCACTCGATTGCAACAGTCTGGAGACTTCCTCTCCCAAGGACATTGGCAAGTCCACCATGTGAAATTGTGTAAATTATACAAACCATATCTACAATCCACTACTTGCTTGGTTTGAAACATCATCGAAAACTAGGGAAAGCTTTGATAACACTGACAATGTTCACACTCACTCGAAATCCTACATTTAGTTGAATTATAAGGATGGCAAATGGAAGTACTTATGTAGTTACATGTACGCTGACATTCACAAAATCATTTTTATGAATCACTTTCCAGCAGTTATGAAAAATAATCATGCTCTGAACCCCACAACTTACGGAGAGAAAAAAAATCAACACAATGGTATTCAGTGAGTACAAAATCTTTGCTACAGGTGCCCAAGTGATGGGGGATTTTTGTTGTTGTTTAATGCAAAGAAAAGGCACTCAAGTCTAGTACAAAACATAAAGGAACACATACAAATAAATATAGCAGAACTGCAAGAGTAACTTGTCTTACCAGTCAGTCATCCACTGCATTTGGTGAAAAAATTAATCAAAACACAGTTAAGAAATATTTTATAAAATACATGTACATACTTACAAAATCAACTGCCAAATTATTCACGAAAGATAAATTTTTCTATACAAAAATATGAAATGGAATGTCCTGGTCCAAAATGGAGTCAACTTTTCATTTTACTTTGCTTACTGACAAAGTGATAGTGACAATCTTGATGCTTAGTGTATCTAACTTTCAGGCTAGAAGAATAAGTAGAAGAAAAAAAAGTTCATTATCCCCAAGATAAAATGACATAATCAAAACAATAATGAAATATCTTAGCAGCCTCCCAAGCTCTTTGGATCTATAAATGCAGTAACAACTGACTTGTTTCATAATGGCACACCTCATGGAAGTAACAGCTGTTTTGTCCAAGGTGACATGCATAGCACAATATCATCAAGAGGGAGGTGTCCACAAAGACAACGGGATATTCATCATATCACACAAGTATCCTTGTCCACCCTCTGCTCTCTTCACCATGACAACCTTTTGATCTCACACACCTGTCACGCACACACACACACACACACACACACACACACACACACACACACAAACACACACACACACACAAACCCCACAACACAACACATCATGCCATAACATAACAAAAAACAAATCAAATCAAAACAAAATAAAACAAAATACATAAAATAAAAAAATTCTTTGTAAAGCAAGGGTTCATATTATCATTTCCTCAAAATGCCCTGCTTCAAATATAGCTGTGTTAGTATATTGTAACATGTAAATGCCATAACCAAAAATGCATGCTAGACTTATCGGATACAGACCTGCCAAGTACTACAATTTAGGCGTAGCATGCTACGATTTTGACATGCTTGCTACGATCATCAGGAAAAACTACGATTTTTCCGCGTGCTTGAACTTTTGACCGCCACGTAGAATTCGCCCCCCCCCCCGCTTTCCCATGGTTGGTTCAGCGCTTCGCGCCGCCTTCACAGCCTTTATCTCCTCTCCCCCCCCCCCCCCCGCTTTCACGTCGTCGGTTCAGCGCTTCGCGCCGCCTTCACAGCTTTATCTCCCCCCCCCCCCCCCCCCCTTCACGCCGTCGGTTGAGCACTTCGCGCCTTCACAGCTTTATCCCCCCCCCCCCCCCCCCTTTAAGCCGTCGGTTGAGCACTTCGTGCCTTCACAGACGTATCTCCCCACCCCCACCCCCACCCACCCCAACCCCACCCTTCTATGCTTATTTATTAAATGCTACTCCAAAAAGCTCTGGATGCTACTCTTTGGCATGATGGTGGGTTGGCAGGTCTGCGGATACAACACAATGCTTACTGTATCATTATTTGAAACTATATGCGGTCTGTCATGTAGTGTGTAGTGATTCCCCCTTGCAGGAAAAGCAGTGGCTGCATTTAGGCACAACAGCAAATGCCTTTTGGTGCCATGATTTGTATGATACCTAATGGTACAACACTCTCTCTCTCTCTCTCTCTCTCTCTCTCTCTCTCTCTCCTCTCTCTCTCTCTCTCACACACACCACACCACACACACACACACACACACACACACACACAACACACCACACACACACACACACACACACAGACACACACACACACACACACACACACACACACACACACACACACACACACAGAGGAAAAAAACTACACACTGAATGTCAACACCTTATCTCAAGCAAGCAAAAGACATTCATTTGAGATACTCAATCATGTCACTTTCAAAATAAAAGCAATCTACTTGCAAAGGAAGACAACAACAACAACAACAACAACAACAACAACAACTTATCCAGCCTTCACTGTCTTGACCTCACCTGATGGGGATGTGAAGAAGAGAACTACTACCTTTCGAATGCCCTGGCACACCTTGTAAAACCAAAAGAGGTTGATGATGTCCAGGATGAAGCAGGTTATCACCAGAACCAGCTGTATGTGGCCCAGTCTGTTGAATGGTTCAGTGCCATACACACTGTACACTTTCATCCAGTACTGAGGCATGACAGCTATTCGAACTATAAAGAATGTCAATGTCATGAGTATTCCATTCAAGACAAACTGTGGGCTTGTCTTTCGGTATCCAAGAATATCCAGAACCACCTGTGGAGGAGATAGACCAATGTTTTAGCCTGCTCTCTCTCTAATATAGACAGGGAGACCTAATGTGAAAGTAATATGTCAGCAGAAACAAACTGCCCAAATTTGAGACAAATCATTTTTTTGTTCATGTATGAACCTATGAATCGTTTACAAACTCTCAAGAGAGCCTCATATATCCATAATTAAATGTCGAGTTTTAAGACATTACTGTCATCTCCAACTGTTTGAAATAAATTTCTTCATTCACTGGTGAATGATTAAAAATAATATTTCTCATGACACTGGTTGACATAAGATCTGATGACAAGTATCACACAAAATTAAAGCAGACAAGAAGAAAAATGCGAAAAAGCAGTTATTACAACAATTGTAAAAATATTCTTCCAATGCAAAACTGGTCCCCTGATACTTCTAACTTTTAAAGAGATTTTCATGAGTGTTGAAAGACAAGGTCATGGGTTCTACAGCAGCATCAAAAGTATGCAATGAAAGCAGCAGAAAAAGGAGGTCCTTCTGTTTCTGGAGACGTTACGTTCTTGGACTACAGCAAACATTGCAAAACAAATTCAAAATTCAGTTCATGACAACTGTGTGAAAAAAGCCAGTTTTTGCATAGCTGTAATCAACTAGTTTCTCCCCATGTACTATTTGCTGCAAGACATACCTTTGATTGACAAATGGTGTGGAAAATTCAGCAATCAGACGGAAGTTTGCGAAGTACGCCAGCACTCCATAGGTCTGAAAGAAGAAAATTGCACATCGCAACAAGCTTAATATTTCAAATTAGCCATATGGAAAAAATTCCATTGTTGCAGAAATGTTTATTGGTTTGACCAGTTCAAAAGCTATGCCAACACAATGACAGAGATGCAACGTCTAGGCAGTCAGGCTCTCTAATGAAGAAACTGAGGGTATTTGGGATCTGCTGTCCAAGTTGAGATGGGTGTAGACACCTGACATCTCTGCCAGTAAATAAATAATCATGTATTTGCCTACCTGTGTTCATTTCCCTAAATCTTAGGGTATTTAAGGAAATTTAAAAACTCCGCAATTTAACACCATTGCTGTTTTCAGTTATATCCAAGTAGAGGTGAATTTAATAATCATAATGCCAATTTTACCCTCAGATGAATGTTGGATGAGAATAGCTACAAAAAGCCAAGTACCAAACATACTAGAATTGA
This sequence comes from Theodoxus fluviatilis, assembly GCA_034096865.1. Taxonomy (NCBI): domain Eukaryota; kingdom Metazoa; phylum Mollusca; class Gastropoda; order Cycloneritida; family Neritidae; genus Theodoxus; species Theodoxus fluviatilis. Next base: position 2,851 of record JAWQFJ010024064.1, on the reverse strand, counting down.
AACATGCAAATCCAGAAGAAGAACTTAATACAAAGTCACAGCCATTATCAGCGATCATGTTTTTGGGCATGCAAGTGTATGAAAACATAACAAGTCAAAAGCCATAAACAGGATGGAAAGTGAGGCAACTCCAAAGTGCGCTACTTACAGTGACATAGTAGTAGGCATACATGGATGCTCCATGGTGGAAAAGGTAGAACACCTCACCAATGTGTTTGTAGTGCACAGTCATTATTATCAGATCTGAAATCATCAGACAGCAATGTCATAGTTATCACTGCACCTGTGGATCATCTCTCTCTCTCTCTCTCTCTCTCTCTCTCTCTCTCTCTCTCTCTCTCTCTCTCTCTCTCTCTCTTTCTCACACACACACACACACACACACACACACACACACACACACACACACACACACACACACACACACACACACACACACTCAGTCTTTGCCTTCCTTGCATCACTCATTTACAGCCTTTACAAAGAAAAAAAGAGCAAGAAAGACAGAGAGAAAGAGAGAGAGAGAAAGAAAGAAAGAAAAAAAAGAAAAGAAAGAAAGAAAAAACATTAATGATCATTTAAATGTACCAGAATAAACTAAAGATCATTAAAACTGTGAAGAAAAATTCAATAAGATACTGTGATGAAACCAAATGAATATAAATGTTGAAGATCTAATTCATTTTGCAAGCACATTTTGCTCAAATAACCAACAGGAGATGCCAACATATTAAGACAAACTACTTCATAGAAAAGCTGAAAAGTTTTCACTCTGAGTTAGAGAGTATGAGGACCATGCCCTACTTGATAATATTGACCTCAGCCGAAGCAGGTGTGGTCAAATCTACTGTCAGCAGGTCAACATCTCTGTAAATGAGTTATCACAACAGCTCTTTACAAATCTAACCTGAATACCACTAACATCAAATTTGGGTCAGGCAAAAACTTTTGCATCTTTAGAGAGAAGGTAATTACAAACAAAAGCACCTGGGTGAAACATGCATGGAGATTACTACAAATATAAATTATGTCTTTCTGCTGATGATATGGCAAATACAAAGACCTTTACTATTCAGATCTCACATACTGGAGTTCAGGTGCTTGAGACAAAAAAAATCATGCACTCCAGAAGCTGACCAATGCTTACCAGCGGAGAAATAGCCAACAACCACAGCACAGCTTGTTCTGACCATTGGGGCATCCCACCTGCATTGAGACAGCCTGTGAGTCACCAGCGGCATTGCACACAATCAAAAGGACAATACTTGACATGTAAAGTATCATTCTGATGGGTCTATTCACTTGTAAATCAAACACATACAACATGCAGCACTGTAATGGCCACAATTTTTACAGCTGCCGTTAGCTTCAGTTATCATATTTCATAGGCACCAGATGGATGGCAACTCAGAAAAGTAAATCCCTCTCTAATAATCCTTCTGTTCCTACAGCTCCACATTGCATAGAATATACAATTACACATAAAATTATGCTAATATAAATTCTGGGATTTGTAGTCTGCATCCCCTGTTGGTTGGGGAATAGAAAAGACCCACTGCATCTCCCTGTGAGATTCATAAAAGGCAAATAACTAGATATATATCAATACTTGACTTACTCTTTCTATAACCAGCTCTAGTGATTTTCGGTATGGCTTCCATTAAAGGGCCACACTAGTGGACTCGTCCAAGGAGAGGGGTGCTTGAAGATGACATGTTTCACCTGCAGACAGGCCACATCACCTCATTGGCTGAGATTCGTCTCCAACATAAACACCGATGTAAATACACAGCAAATTTCAGCCAATGAGGTGATATGGCCCGTCTGCAGGTGAAACTCATCAGCTTCAAGCACCCCTCTCCTTGGACGAGTCCACTAGTGTGGCCCTCTAATGGAAGCCTTACCTGATTTTTCTGGTCAATGAATGGCCTTACATGGTCTACAAAGACTGAAAGGCTATTAAACTCATTCAAATCATTCACTCAATCTTTAATTCACTGCAGCCTGCAGCCACTACAGCAGCACAGACATCCCGCAACCCTGCACAGGATGCACAGGAGCAGTTGTGACTACTGATCATCCTGTAAGTGCTGGTATATATGTCTAAAGGTTAGCAATTGCACCATACCAAGCATAAAGAATACTACTTTGCTTTTTTATGGAAAATCCCTACTGCCATTTTCTGTTCAATGAACATGTCAAGATGAAAATGAGGACATTACAATTTGATGTTATGCTATTGCTGCTGCTACTGATGATGATGATGATGATGATGATGATGATGATGATGATGATGATGATGATGATGATGACACTGTTGCTGCTGCTGATGATGACGATGACAACAATGATGGTGAAGTTTTAAGGCCTATCAGTCTCTGTGGGCTATGCAAGGCTATTGATGACGAAAATCACTACAGCTGCTTAGAGTTGGTGCAAGTCCATACATACATATTCACCTCTTACAAGTCTTGAAGGGGGAAGCAGTGGATCTACTCTTACCCCCAATCTGCAGGAGGTCCATTACAATGTAAAGAAAGAAACGGAAACTTGGCATTTCTGTGGATCTTACCAAATGGGTTCCTCGCTGATTTCATCATCATAGATGAAGGAGTACACACACAGACAGCTCACAAAGGTGGCGTGGATTGTAGAGTTGACTCTGTGAAGAGGCAATGAAATAAATCTGTTCAGAATTTTAGTCATTGTGCCATTTCAGAAATCTGATAGGGAAAGAGACTGACAACTTGAGAGGGGCATAAATCACAGGCACTACAACAGCTCCACAATAGAAATGCTCACAAACTGTTTCTGCTTGCTGTGCTGGAGCCATCTGTTTAGTTGGAGAAAG
>JAWQFJ010024062.1:7500-16959 GCA_034096865.1 Theodoxus fluviatilis | reverse complement strand
CATGATCTAGGGCAAAGTCATGTGTAAGAGTAAACAATTCTTATTCTGGTTATTTTTCAAGTATGTGAGATCTCAGACAGGGAGACCATTTGTCGCCCCTGATTTTTGCCCTATTTTTGAATAATTTAAAACAGTTTTTACTTCATAAAGATTGTCGCGTTTCCCCCACTTTAATTCCTTAAATTAAGTGGAGGGTGGAGATTTTTCACCAAAAATCTCTTTGCCACACTGCTGGCTAACAAGCACAAATAAACGGACACTCAAAGTGGACACGGAGGCAGAAGGACAAAGTCAACAAATGGAATTTTAATGACACCTTGAATGAAAAGTTAGCAACCACGATATGCAAACAACAAGCGAATTGCAAACAACAAGCAAATTGCAAAAACAAACGAAATGCAAGCAACAGGCAAAATCCCAACCCCAGAAAAAGTCCCACAATGACAATGAGCTCTAACGTATACACACAGTCACATAACCCGACACTTAACACTTATAAACTTGAGCTTCAAATTATGTGACAACTGGCTTCAAACAAGCGCAGTGTTCCCGCAAGCGCGTGAAAGGAATAACACAAAAAGACGAGCTAACCCCTACGGGTTCAATACAGAATGTCACCAAAAAAAACACTGCGGCCTCTACAAGGGCGAAAAACCAACTGCTCCGGTCAGAAACAGCTTCCACCACAAGCTTATGAAGAACCGACACATCAAGCTCCGCCTTCTCGAGTCAAAGCGCAAAAGATCAAAGATCTGAGAGAACACCGCCTCTCTTTCATCCAAAGCCAGTCGCCGCCTTCACGGCAAAAATCCACACATCAAAGCTCTTTCGTCTTAAAGGCAACCCCCGCCCTTAGACAATGAATCTAAACTCATATCGCGCCCGCTTTCAGTAAAAGGGAAAGCCGCCTTAGCGGCTTTAAGACACATACTACATCACCGTTTGTCACAGCAACAAAAATTGAACAAGTTCGACGCCAGATTGAACAATTATAACGCCTCCCTTCCCACTCGAGACTCCCCGTTCTAGAACACTGATGCAACTTCTCAACGCTAGAAGAATTTCTCACTACAGACACTAAAAATAGGATACCAATTTCATACAAATACTTTCTCAGATCAATTTACACGGTCAGGTCAAAAATGACGAGGTAGAAAAGGGTTCAGAATTAAATGATTCAATCTTACCAGGATCTTGACTCGGAACTTGCCAGCTCTCACCAGGCAATCCAGGAACATATCTGCTCTCACCAGACAGTGCAGAAAAACGTCCGCTCTCACCGGACTGTCCAGAAAACACACTTTCGCACCAAGTAGTTGTATCAGGCATCTCCGCACCCTCCAGGGAGGACTGAAGTAGATCCCCAGCAGGACATGACTAAACACCCGCAATCTCCCCAGACGATGACGGAGCTCCCAACTTCCCTACAAACTCACGCGCACATACTCGCACCCGGTAGGAGCGTCGGGCGCCTCCACAGCCCCAGTGAGAAAGCCGGAGGACTCCAACGAGACATGAATAAACACCAGCTGGCTCTCTGGGAAACAGCGAAGGCTCCGCCGCCTTTACGGGCTCTCACACACTTTACTACACACAACGACGTTGCTGCTCGATCCCCGCAGCGGCAGGAAAGACGAATCAAGAATAGCAGTATCTCCCATGCTCCTCTCGCGAGCGTGGACTGGCGCAGAAAGGGACCACGTGGCATCTCCGAGTCACGCAAGGTGTAGCATCTTCGACACTCAGTTGTTCAAAGCAGCGGGTGGTCAGGAAGGGATCTCGGCGCTGGTACGCTGTCGGTAGATGGGTGAACTGGCGTCTCCTACGCCAAGCAGGGGAGAATGAGTATCCCCATGCTGTCCTGTTCCTTGCATCGTCCACGAGGCGCCGGCAAGCGCAGACGAGGAAAGGATGGGCCTCCCTCCGCCAGAGAGAGAAGGAAACGGCGTCCTCACGCCAAGAAGAGAAGAATGGCATCTTCACGCCATGAAGGGGAGAATGGACATCTCTGCGCTCCCAGGGGGAGCAGAAGTGAGTGGACCTCTTGTAGGCCCAGGGAAGAAAACGGGAGTCTCCTCACCCAAAGGAGAAAGACCAACCTCAGAAGGTCGGGAAACACAGCAGCAAGTACGTCGGCGGCTCGACTCTAAAGAGAGTGGCTTCCAAGCTGGGCATGGCTATCCCAGTCTTGCATCGGACCCCTTGGCATAGGCGATCCGATCCGTTGCAGGTGACGCCTGCAACAAGACTCTAGACAGAGTCAAATCAAGGCTGGGCATGGCCGTCCCAGCCTTGCATTGGCCACCCCTCCCTGCCATTCATATAGAATGCGGGAGCGGGCGATCCGAGCGACTGAATCCTACGAAGGGCCGAGAGACAGTGAAGTTAAACAGTGCATCGCCCATGCGCTGAAAACTCTCGTGACACAATCAAACCGATTGCATACTGGGAAGACACGCACAGCTGCGCATGCTCAAACACATTCAGCGTGGCTGAGACTAGTGGATATAGTCTCAGCAACAGGTTGGTCACGTAATAGCCTTAATTCTTCCATAACATGCATACCACCGTTCTGAACACAAGAGTCTCAGCCACGCTGAATGCCATATCACATCGTGAGTGTATTCCTCCGCTTGTTGTGATACACTCGATAATGGCAGCCATCTTTTCGTCAATTCATTTTCTAAACATCGATTTCCCATGAATGTAAAACTTGTATGCGGTAAAATTCGAATCACAAGAGTGTAATATTGTGAACTCTACTAATTATAAGGACTTTAAATACAACAGCAATATTTATACTTCATTGAGCGAGTAATGCAACCAATCCCGTCTGCATAATCATTTGGACCGATACACACAGAAACCCGCTGAGTGCTTTTGCTGATGAGGAATCATTAATTTAATGTGTGCTTAGAAGGATTAAACTTAGAAAAACTGCTTCTGAGCTATCCGATAATATCGAACTACGGAATCGGACGGATTCCTACAGAAGAAACTTCCATTCGATTAACGTTCAACACAGACGGAATGTAGGTTAAATCACTTACTGACTCCATCAGTCGATACACGAATGATCGAAGTGTGGAGCTCGTCAAACAGTGTGAAGGCAGTTAGACCACAGGTTCCAGCCAGAAAGCAATTACTTGCGAGAGTATAACCATAGATTCACGAAACCAGCCCGGAGCCATAGGAATCCTTTTCGCTGCGTTTATAGTAGGTCCAAAGATTGCATGTATTACTATATACACAATCGCATGTGCTCAAGGCAGTTTGCAACCTTTTAGACGACGTTTGCACTAAAAGTAGTTCTCAAATGATTTCCTGAAAATCTCATAGATTAGTTTAATTAGAACACCAAATTTGTGTTTATCTATCGGGATAAATAATTGGAATGAAATAGAATCGCCTCTTTTTACTCTCAATGGTCTTCTGATCATGTTGAATTTTGATTGGTAAAATCATTGGAATGTGGAGCCGAAGTCACGTGACCAACCTGTGTCAGAGATACTATACCTGTGTTCAGAATGGCTCAAACAACCCCCTGAAGATGGAGGGTACTACCCCTCCGACACTCTGTCCTAAAACAAGCCAATTCAAATTCAATACTACAGTATAGACCGGATGTATAAAACACCGGATGTATGAAAGTCTGGATGTATGAAAGGGGCAGGCATGGTCCGGCAGAAGCTACTCTTTGTTATTACTTAGAATTTTCCGGTTGTATGAAAATCGGATGTATAAAAGTCCGGTTGTATGAAAGCAAATCTCTGGTCCCGAGCAGCACAAATGTGTTGTTGCAAGACCGGTTGTAAGAACACGAAAGTAGACCCAAGTCACCAAAGTGTGGTGAGAGTAATTTCCTTCCATAGCGACTCGAACTTGCAAAATGGTGGACCCGCACAGCAAAGCGAAAGTTACAGGCAAACGTAGAGTGTTGACATTGTCTGATCATAAAGGCAGGAGAGGACAGTCCACACAAATCCCGAACACAGATGGCCTTTGATTTAGGGGGTCAATCCACGGAATCCACCGGAATCCACAGGAATCCACCGGAATCCACAGGAATCCACCGGAATCCACCGGAATCCACCGGAATCCACAGGAATCCACCGGAATCCACAGGAATCCACCGGAATCAAGCGTGGATTCCGTGGATTTCGGTAAATAAAGAAGTTAATACCCAAATCCGCCGATTTCGGTATTTATTTACCGGAATACAGTGGATTTCGGTATTTACAATCTAAACATCGAAATCCGCGGATTTCGGTATTTAAAAAAGATCATATTTCCGAAATCCAAATGGATTTCGTGGCGATTTCGGACATTAATTCTTTATTTCCCGAAATCCACATATTTACCGAAAATTCAATTGTTACAGTTGCTGAAACTTCAGATATCTACAGTTGAGTAAAATGTGTGTGTGTGTGTGTGTGTGTGTGTGTGTGTGTGTGTGTGTGTGTGTGTGTGAGTATGTGTGTGCGTGCGTGTGTGTGTGTGTGTGTGTGTGTGTGTGTGTGTGTGTGTGTGAGTGAATGGGTTAATGACTCTGTGTGTGTGTGTGTGTGTATGTATATATGTATGTGTGTGTGTGTGTGTGTGTGTGTGTGTGTGTGTGTGTGTGTGTGTGTGTGTGTGTGTGAAGACAAGCGTCAGCCAATCTTTATTGGCAAATACGCGAATCCGAGATGCCTCAAACACGTCAAGAAAGGTTTGCCTGTGCAATATGACAGCAACGCAACTGCTTGGATGACAAACGAAATCTTCGAACCCTGGCTAATTCAGTTTGACAGAGACATGGAAAGGCAAAATAGGAAGATCCTACTCGTGATGGACAACTGTTCCAGTCACAAATTGCCTGATCTCTGTGCAGTCGAGGTACTGTTCCTTCCGCCAAATGCGATATCGAAACTCCAGCCTCTTGATGCGGGCATCATTCACAATTTCAAAGTGAAGTACAGGATGTCCATGTGTTTGAACCATCTCGCCTGCACTGAGGGCGGAGGAGGTACCTACCAGCCAACTCTTCTTGATGCCATACACATAACGACGCAGTCATGGGAAAAGGTCACTACAGACACCATTGCCCACTGCTTTCGCAACGCTGGCTTCCGTCATTCCTCAGATGACCAGACAACATCAGATTCAGAACCCTGCCTTGAGAAAGACCTGCAGGAAGTGGAGCCGCTCCTTTCTCGCCTGTTTCAGGAGTGGAACGTCCCCCCATCTGATTACTTCACTGTTGGTGAGGAAGTGCTCACCGAGGATCCAACAGCTGCACCGGATGTAGCAGCAGAACCGTGCACTTCCAGAATCCCAGATTCCGATGCATCTTCAGAGGAAGAAGACGAAGAAATGCCCCAGGTGTCATCAAGAGAGGCTATGGCGTCCGCAACGGTCATAAGCAACTTTTGTATGCTGACAGGAAAGACGGAACTGATCAAGTGCTTCAATGGGTCCAAAGAGATACTCTTACGCCACATTGAGGATTCCAAAAAACAGACACGTGTTTCAGATTTTTTTTAAAGAGACAGTGGCATTGGAAGAGAGGAAGAAGGAAGTTCCGTGGGAGGAGAGGGAGGAGGAAGTGGCATAGGAGGAGGAGGAAGAAGTGGCATGGGAGGAGGAAGTGGCGGGAGTGGAAGGGGAGGAGGAAGTGCCCTGGGAGGAGAGGAAGGAGGAAATGCCCTTGGAGGAGAGGAAGAAGAAAGTGCCCTGGGAGGAGAGGAAGGAGGAAATGCCCTTGGAGGAGAGGAAGAAGGAAGTGCCCTGGGAGGAGAAGAAGGAAGAAGTGGCCTGGGAGGAGAGGAAGGAAGTGGCCTGGGAGGAGAGGAAGGAGGAAGTGCCCTGGGAGGAGAGGGAGGAGGAAGTGGCATGAGTGGAAGGCAAGATGGAAGGGGCATGGAAAGAGAGGAGACGAGGCAGAGTGGGAAACACAGGAGAAAGAGGGACTTAGGATGACTTTGGAAAGCAAACACGGGTGTAAGACTTTTTTGAAACAGACAGTGGAATAGGAGGAGAGGGAGAAGGGAGTTGCGTGAGAGGAGAGCGGACGAGAGAGAGGGGAAAGGAGAGTGGAGAAAGAGGGACTTGGGATGAGACGGGAGACACAGGGGGGGAGGAGAAAGGAGAGAAAGGAGTTTGGAAGGACATGGGAAAGCGAAGGGAGTGAGAGGGACTTGGGAAGAGAGGAGAGGGAGGGGGTAAGAGAGGGCGGAGACCGGGGCAGTTGTAGCGGAAAGAAAAGAAAACGGGAAGTCGGGGAAGAAGGAGAAGTAAAATATTGTGGTGCACACGAGGGGCTAGCTTTTCCCCCCACTAATGTGGAATGAAGGGTTCGCCAGTGTGCAAGATTGGGCCTTTCGGGCCCTTTGTTTTTGCCCGAACGGTGTCCAACCCAAGATCTTGGGGTCCCTTCGGAGTTACACCACATTGTAGGGGATGGCAACTGCCTGCACCGTGCCATAAGCCTTGACTTATGTGGTAGCCAGGCCGAGTACATGGTTGTCCGAGAAAAAATAGTCAACATCATATGCAGGAATCACCAGGCTTTCTCTGCATACGTGGATGGAGATGTAGGTGATTATCTCGCTCACAACACCCTCCGACCCCGTTCATGGGGGTCGGATGTAGAGATATTCGCGGCCGCCACCCTCCTTCAAACCACCATTGTGGTGTACACAGCCACTTCCGAATGCTCGCGGAGATGGCTGCCACACCCACCCCTTTTCCCGATAAAGGGGGTAGACAGGTCCGAGGAGAACATTTACCTCCGAAATGTCTGTGGCCAATTTGAGCGGGTGGTGTCCACAAAGGTAGTCTAAATGAGGATGCCCTGAAAACTTCCCCACCAACTGATTTTTATCCAGATTCTATAGCTGTAAATGAGTTAGTCTGTTTAACTTTTTTGTCCATTCAGTCATTTTTTTAACATGTTATAAATTCGTCACGAAAACCCATAACAGACCAGAAGGCATTTTGGTTACATTTATAACCAGAGACATTGGTCATGGATGTGAATCAGTTGTTATCTTTTTATGTTCTTTTTATGTTGTTGTATTTTATGTTGTTGTATTATGTTATGTTGTTTTTTATGATCTTGTTGTTGTTGTTGATTTTATCCATTAAACAGATTTTATGTTTAACTCCGTTAATAATCTGTTTCGTTTGTCTATTCAGTCATTTAACCTGTTATAAATTTGTTATGACTGAAGAGTCATAATAGCCCAGGAAGGCATTTTTTGTACAATAAAAACCAGAGGCATTGATCGTGGGTGTGACTCAGTTGTTGTTTTTTATGGTGTTGTTTTTATCCATTAAACTGGTTTTAAGTTTAACTCGCTTTTTTGTATCCAGTGCGCGCGCGCGCGTGTGTGCTATAAATGTGTGCGTTTTGGAGAGAGAGAGAGAGAGAGAGAGAGAGAGAGAGAGAGAGAGAGAGAGATATGAGAGAGAGAGAGAGAGAGAGAGAGAGAGAGAGAGAGAGAGAGAGAGAGAGAGAGAGAGAGAGAGAGAGAGAAATCAGAAAATTTTATTTGATACGCCAACGGTCCTTGAAAAGCTTTCACGACCAAAAACATCGTCAAAAGCGCAAAAGGGTTCTGGAGGGAACACACACAATACAGTTGTGCCACACACAAACACACGGACGCACGTACGCGCGCACACATATACAGAGAGAAAGAGGGGGCGGAGAGTGCACGGTACATGCAAATCAGAACAGTTCCTTACACAAACAGTTGCTCTTCTCCCGGTTGTCCTGATTGTGTGTATGTAAGTACGTGTACTTTCCACTTGTTATTCACAAACCTTTTCTTCTAACTAGAATATGTATCAAAACATTTAAACATTAAAAACCCCCAAATAAAAACAAAAATGATATGAAAAAAACTACTTTTATCAAGTAAAAGATGCGTGGCCGGATGTATGAAAGTCGATCCTCAATATTTTCATACATCCGGTTAACCGGATTTAGTAAAGACCGGATGTATGAAAGACAAAAATTGGGTCCCGACGACTTTCTTACATCCGGTCTCGACTGTACCACAAACATCAAAGATAGCCACCCTTCTCGCTATAGGAACAAAGCAAATGCCGTCCGGCTCACATAAAAAGAATGGTCACGCCCAGCGGCGACAAATCAGATCAAACACTCCGTTGCCTCATATACATCAAAGGCAAACCCCGCCTCTTGCAGTTAAAAACGGAGGAGTACACTACATACTCATCCTAAGGGTCTCCGCACCGTAGCGGTGGCGACCAGGGCAAAGCAATATCATTCAGCCATTACAGGGGTCCCGTTCTATAGAAGAGGTGACTAAGACAGTGCTGACCCAAGCCAAACTGGAGAGGCAGCAAAACACTAATACATCAATACAACCAAATCAATTTCTACTCTCGACCCAGCTCTCAAATCACACCATTGTCGCAACACGCGACAAAGATGTTGGTTTGTTTACCATGTCTAGAGATGCTTATAATTATATGGCTAACGTGGAGGACTCTGATGTTAATGCTCTATTTCAAATGTTTTTATTATTGTACGCTGATGACACTGTAATATGTTCAGAGTCAGAAGCAGGGTTGCAGAGTCTATTGGATGGAATGTATGACTATTGCATTAGATGGCAACTTCACGTTAATATTAACAAGACTAAAATTATTGTTTTTTCTCGAGGTAAAATTAGAAACAAACCTGTCTTCTTGTTTAATAGTGAGCCAATTGAAGTTGTGTCTGATGTTATGTATTTGGGATTAAGATTGAACTATAATAATAAGTTTTCAGTCGCTCAGAAAAATTTATTTGATCGAGCTTCGAGAGCAATGTTTTCTTTGCTGAGAACCTGTAGAAAATTGTCTCTCCCAGCTGATATACAGATTGACCTGTTTGATAAGATGATAGCTCCTATTTTGTTGTATGGCTCTGAAGTTTGGGGTTTTAGTTCGTGCGAAATCGCAACTAGATTACAACTTCGCTTTTATAAAACTGTATTCAAGTTGAGAAAATCAACACCCAATGCTATGGTTTTTGGTGAGTTGGGAAAAATACCTTTACACATTAATGCTAAACGTAGATTATTATGCTATTGGTATAAATTAGTAAATCCTGAGAACCGAAATAACTTATCAAGCATTGCATACTGGTTTTCTTATAAAATGTTTTCGTTAGATTTGTTAGATTCTGAATATTTATCTTCCATAAAAACCATTCTGGATAGTTTAGGATTATCAGGATTTTGGACCCTGCAAGGGAACTTACAATTTTCAGCAACTTGGTTTAAAGAAAAGGTCAGGAGGTGCTTGTACGACCAGTACATTCAACAGTGGTTTACAGAGATAGATACTAAAGACGTGTTTTATAACTATAGGATGTACAAAGATGAATTTGTGTGTGAAGATTACATCAATATTTTGCCATTCAAACAGTGTGTTTCATTTATGAAATTCAGAACCTTGAAC
>JAWQFJ010024062.1:0-2500 GCA_034096865.1 Theodoxus fluviatilis | reverse complement strand
CGTGACGTCATTTGCGAGGACAGAGAATGATTTAGATAGATATGTCCTCAGCAGCGTGTTCCGTAAGCTCAGCCGCTGTAAGCAGCTGTCAGCGCTGCTTCTGTGAAACCCTCTGCTGCGCGTCGCTGGGAAAAAGCGCTGGCAGCGCTGCGTAGCGGTAAATATTGAATGCCAAGACTGTCAGCAAAATGGCGGCCACTATTGGAGGTTATCGTTTCGGTGAAGACAAGTACATCAATTGTGAGCTGACGCATGATAAATTATATCTTATACGTGGCGGAAAGTGTGAAGGGAGATTACATTTTTATTTTATGTTCAAATTGCTTATGAACTTGATCGTAGTTTGCATGTTTTGGGGAAGAATACTTGCAATGTTCACTGCATGTCACCGTCACGTGACCGTGCGCTGTCTTCTTCTTCTTATACCCCGATGATTGGAGGAACTTGTTCAAGTGTTGTGCGCTGGGATCATTTTTCAAGGATTAAAAAGCTGCAGTGCATACAAGGATATGAACGTTGACGCTGCTGTAGCTTGTAGTACTGCAGTCAAGTCGTCGTTGTCGAAAATTTCCATCAAAGTAATTGCACGAAGTGGTGGTGGCGGCATTTTGTCCGCCATCTTGTTGTCGCTGCCACAAAGCGGAATGATGCAAAGCGTTCTATAGGCCCATAAATCCGCTGTTTCCGCTTTCTTCAAGCAGCTGCGTCTACGGAACAAAAGGCAGATGTCTTAGGCCGCAAGGCCTTTATCTGATCTTTTGATCAGTACTTATGGCTACTCTCACTCTCTCTCTGTCTCTCTCTCTGTCTCTCTCTCTGTCTCTCTCTCTCTCTGTCTCTCTCTCTCTCTCTCTCTCTCTCTCTCCCACCCACCGTCTTACTCTCATTCTCTCTTCCCTTCCTCCCCTTTTCCCAGCTCCCCTCCCCCCCCCTCTCTCTCACTCTCTCTGTCTCTCTCTCTGTCTCTCTCTCTGTCTCTCTCTCTGTCTCTCTCTGTCTCTCTCTCTGTCTCTGTCTCTCTCTCTCTCTGTCTCTCTCTCTGTCTCTGTCTCTCTCTCTGTCTCTCTCTCTCTCTCTCTCTCTCTCTCTCTCTCTCTCTCTCTCTTACCACATTTGAATATTTTGCCTCAAGGGCTGAATGTAAGTAAGAAAGGCAATACAGTAGTCGCCGCTTATAAAACACGCGGTTAATAAATCAGCCGTTTTTTAAATACAGTTGGTAAGGTCCGGATTTACTTCGTTACTGATGGACATGTTCAACAAGCAAACGGTTAATAAAAACGCCGCTTATTAAAAACACTTTTGTTCGGTCCCAATGTGTTTTTAATAAGCGGCGACTACTGTACTGCCTAATTCACTACCCTTGTCTCTAAACTCAGACGATTCCAACTGCCTGTTCCGCTTTGACGTAATCTCATGACGTCATCTACGATCTAAGAGAATCGAAGAGACGACAAAGAAAGCAGTATATATAGCAAAGCGCAACCTAGGATCCTCTGACGAGCGTACCTTATCTAACCGATCAAGATAACGCGGGGATAGGGGATAAATCGAGTGTTAAAAAGATAAATCGCCGTTGTGAATACGGGCCCAGCGAACTAACTGAAGTGAATGTCGACACAATCACGCGGCACTGTTGTACATTTGCAGTCAACGTAAGATCTCGTACGACGATTTGATTCAAGGCCTAGTGCTAATTGTTTTGATGGTCAGGGCCCGTACTCACAACGGCGATTTATCTTTTTAACACTCGATTTATCCCCTAGCCCCGCGTTATCTTGATCGGTTAGATAAGGTACGCTCCTCAGAGGATCCTAGGTTGCGCTTTGCAATATATACTGGTTTCCAGCCAAGGGAGAGCGGAACAGGCAGTTGGAATCGTCTGAGCTTAGAGATAAATCGGAGTTAAAATAAATCGCCGATAAATCGCCGTTGTGAATACGGGCCCTGGTCTCAGTGTCACAAAAATATGATGATTTAATCAATCCCTGACCCGGAAATGTTGGGGACAACGACCATTTCAGCGTAATGACATCGAGTCAAACCGAGTTATCTTTCCTACTTCAGCAACGCGCTTCGATATATGTTGAACCTCTACCAGCAGGCGCCAAAATGCGATACTACGAAAAGAATATTGACGTTGATGGGTTAGATCCGTATGAAATACCAAACAGTTCATGCTATCATCCATTTTTCTACAATTTACAGTGCAAAATACGAACCACGAGGGTTTATGACAAGGTCGTTATAAATGCTTCACATACCTACAAGTTTACAATGGCACAGTTGGTAGAGCATTGGGCTCTTGGTCATGCATGACCAGGTTTGATTCTGCACTGAAACTTTTTTTCGAGGGGTTGTGGGTTCGAACCCACCTGGTTTTTTGTGTTTGTGTGTGTGTGCGTTTTTTCCTCCTCTTTTCTCGGAGGCTGCGGGTTTGAACCCGATCTTCATTTTTTCTTCTCCAAAACCTGGAGGTTCAGCGCCAGCGGTTTTTATT
>JAWQFJ010024061.1:0-10480 GCA_034096865.1 Theodoxus fluviatilis | reverse complement strand
TTACTGGAGGTCCTACAGACTTTATCTGTCTGTGTGTCTGTCTGTCTGTCCCGTCTCCACGGCCTATATCTCAAAAACTACTGGACGGATTTCCTTGAGATTTTGCACACTGACTGGAAGTTAGGTCCCATTCAATATTATCAAATTTTCAGAATCGAGGTTTGAAAAGAAAGTGACTTTTTTACATTTTGGTGTTTCAATGAAAACGATTCAACAGACTCCATTTTGCAAAATATGTGACGTGATCATTTGACGTCGAATAACGTGACGTCATTTGCGAGGAGATTTTTGAAGGAGGATGAATAGAATAGAATAGAATAGAATTCTTCGGCTTGCTTAGGCGTCCAGGGCCTATCGCCGATTCTGGTAGTTCTCTGGCTGTATTTTTATTGTTCTTGGCCCGTATTCACGACGGCGATTTATCTTTTTAACACTCGATTTATCTCCTATCCCCGATTTATCTTGACTTCGGTTTAAATTCTCCTATTCATGACGGCGATTTAGCCCTAAACTCGCGTCAAAGCAGAGTGTTAAACTATTCTCCCGAAGTCGGCAAGATAAATAGATAAACCGGGGTTATCGAGAGAGGCAAGATGGCAGCGATTGTGCTTAAGAAACGAATTCATGACAATCTGTTAAGGAAAAACCGAGTATTCCGAGACCGAAGGCACCCGTTAGAAGTATTTAATGATGAAGAGGTGTTCAGAAAGATTCGATTCCATCGAAAGGAAATCTTGGCCATCACCGACGAGATCCATAAAGAAATCAGTCGAACCCAGAATTATTCAAAGGCACAGCAACCGAAAGAATGACGTCGTCAGGCAAGTCCTTCTTGCGCTTAGATTTTATGTAAGCGGCGCATTTCAGGACCAACACACTCATTTCGGTTTCACTGAAGTTTTTTGCCCTTGCCTTTCTCTCTTTTTTCTTGCTAGCCATTTTTTTCTATCTACTCCACGTATTTAGATATAGATCAGTGTCTACGCGAAGAAAACACAACGTAACCACGGTAACCACACACGGTGTGTGCGTGAATCACTGAATGAGTACGAATGCACATGTCTGGGTTGAACATCTATAATACACTTCCTCCTCTGTGTGACTGTGTGAGTGTTAATTCAGCGTCTATGACATGCCAAAGGAAAGCAAAGCATGTCATAATAGGAGCTTCCTGAACCTATCCATCATGTTTAAAATATATGGTTGATTGTTCCTGGGCCGATAGCTTAGAAATGGATTTACATGCTTTACAAACACTCCGTCATTGCAATTCTCTAATGGCTCAGCTGGTAGAGCGTTCGACTCTTGGTCATGCATGACCAGGTTTGATTCTGCGCGGAAACTTTTTTTTTCTTCTCTTTTTTCGAGAGGTTGTGGTTTTCTTGTGTTTTTATGTGTGTTTTCCCCCTCTTTTCTCGAGAGGTTGCGGGTTCGAACCCAATCTTTTCTTAAATGCCAAAACCTGGAGGTTCAGCGCCAGCGGTTTTTATTTAATAAAAACTTGTTTGAATGTAACAAATCCATTGTATTGTTATTTATTTTCAAACATACCTCATCATTATTAAAGATGTCAGGAGTGGAACCTGCAACACATGGATTAAAACAATTAATCAGCAATTGGGAAGGAAAGTGCATGCAAACAAAACACAAATCTTATTACTTTTTAAAAGCTTAGCTCTAAGTGATTCAATGCTCAGGTTGTTGACTGTTTTTTCTTGTTTACAAATTTTAATTTTCACTAGCTTGGTGCCCTCTGGTATGATTGGTATGAGGTGAATAATTTGGGAAATCATGAATTGACTTGTGCTTACTCTAATTTAATTGATTTTGTGATTAGTGGCTTTACATAGCCTACACAGGCTGATAGACCGTAAACCTCCTTTCATTCATTCATTCATTCATTCTCTAGCTTCATTGTGACGACACAAAAAAGGGGAGTAACTGTGACAGCTTCAACAATCAAACCCAACAGCTGCCCCGACTTGCACACACTCAGCGCTTGTAAGTGCTGGACAGCGCTTGCGCTGGACAGCGCTTGCGCCGTGAAATGGCTTGTTCAGGAGGCACAGCGCTGCAAAGCGCTGAATCACATGCAGCGCTTTGCAGTGCTATGCATCCTGAACAAGCCGTTTCATGGCGCAATGTAGCGGCCAAAACAGTAACCTGGCCAAAACAGTAACCGGAAGTCATCGCAGAGTTATCTGCTCGGGACGTGCTGAGAATTCCACTCTAAAAAGAGACGGCACCCGCCACTCCGCCTGACTGACTTGGCACGCCCGGGGAGTTATGCTAAGATCCGTCCGCGTAAATATATCTGCGTTTTGTGACAAACGTCTTTCTCGGCGGTACTGTACTCCATGCACCTTAACGGTGCACGTGATTCGGGTGTAATCTTAAGCTAAACGACGTTTATTGGCGCTGCTGAAATGGTCGAAGTCAGAAACATTCGGAACGTCGTTTAGCTTAAGATTACACCCGAATCACGCGCACCGTTAAGGTGCATGGAGTACAGTACCGCCGAGCTAGACGTTTGTCACAAAACGCAGATATATTTACGCGGCCGGATCTTAGCATAACTCCCCGGGCGTGCCAAGTCAGTCAACGGTCGCGTTTTATAAAACCAGACTACAAATAGACTACAGGGAGGTGACTCCCATATTATTTCCGGCAGGGGAGACGGCTTTACACGGGGAAAAACTTTTTTGAACGCTACATCATGTGTTAAACTACACAAATGCACCAAAACCTCGTAAAGCAACTAATGCATCGTTTGTCGGAATATATTCCATGCGAAGAACAGGGGCAGGAGCGGTAAATTGCATAAAGCACGTCCCTCGCAGATAACTCTGCGATGACTTCCGGTTACTGTTTTGGCCAGGTTACTGTTTTGGCCGCTACACGCAAGCATTGTCCAGCGCTTACAAGCGCTGAGTCTGTGCAACTCGGGGCAGGTACAGTTACTCCCCCTTATTCATTTGACCTGCATCTCACAAATTCATGTATTGATTGCCAAGTAAAATTTACACTTCACAGTTGACAAAACAAAACAAAAATAAAGGTTTCATCTTGGACAAATTCGTCTAATCATATGTATGTGTGTGTGTGTGTATATATATATATATATATATATATATATATATATATATATATATATATATATATATATATATAGTTACAGGGCGGGGCTCTTGATCTCTCACTTAAGAGAAATTGTCTAGGGGTTTATCTTGCCGTCTTGTAACATCCACTTTCTTTTCATGCAATCAAGGGGTGAAAGAGACTCCACAGAGAAGATAAGTAGGTGGAATTTGACTTTAAAAATAACTTTAATAATATGGAAGTAATGATACTTCTTAATATAACTAATTCAAAGCATTAAGTCATACTATGTTTAGCCAGCCAGCCTTTCAATAGTTACACTTATCTGTGAGAAGAGAGAGTTCGAAACTGCTGAAGGGGTCAGGACCATTGACCCTAGCTATTTCATCCAACGGGTGAGGTGAGGACTTGCACAAGGTGTGGGTCTTGAGAGAAAGGGTCAGATCCGTTGACTCTGGCGGTTGTCATTTAACGGTTGATGTTTAACGGTTGATGGGTCGACTTGCCCCAGGTGTGCATCTTGAGTGAAGGGAGGGCTGGGACATTATCATCATCATCCTGTGGTCGTTAAATGAGGTCAGGGCTTCTGGAGTACAGACGCCAACCATTCCTCCTACTGTGTGGGCACAACGTTTGAGCCGATTCGACATTCAGTCTCCCCCAAGAGCCGTATCTGAGAAGGGAAGCTCAGACACTCCTTCATTGGCACAGATCACATCTCTCTGAGATCTGGAATCATCTCAATTCCTTTCTTCCTGTCCTCTCTTGCATTTCACGCTCAAATCTCTCCCCGATCTTCTCCCTCCAAGGAATTATCAGAAACTTCCCTATATGATGTCCAGCACTCAATATGATGCCGTCGGTCAAAACTCTATGACGTAGTCATTGTTCCCAATGGACAAGAAAAAGAAGAAGTAGTCAATGTCAAGGTCAATCATTCGCATTTCATAGGCATGGCTGATTCTCTAATGATTTGAGGCCTGGCTGGCTCTTAAAAGTGGACAATGAACTGACTTAAATTAAAATATCTCCACTCATAACTGTATATATATAGAGAGAGAGAGAGAGAGAGAGAGAGAGAGAGAGAGAGAGAGAGAGAGAGAGAGAGAGAGAGAGAGAGAGAGAGAGAGAGAGACTTACGATCTCCTCCATTCTGGTAGAGGAATTCCTACAATGAATGAAAATGATCAAAGCTTTATCTTTGTTGCGAGATGGTTGCAATTTGTGTAGTCAATTTTCTCCTTCAAGTACCTGTGGTGTGCACGCTCGGCGTGTAGTGTGGTTGCAGCGTGTTAGCGTGCCTCTCGTCGTGTTTTTTTTTTTTTGGTAAATCGTGACGTCCTCAAACACGCTTTGAGTCGACGTCACTGAGTTCTGTTGCTCTTTTGAATGCTAGTTTTGGCCATTCTAGTAAACTAGAGATTTCGCCTACCGGCAAAAGTATGACTGGGGTTTACAGAATGAGTTTTGGCAGGACCATTTTCGGCGGCAGATGCAAACGAACTTGCATTGTGGTAACATCTCTTTTGGGGTGTTCGTGGGAAGAGTGGTGTGACTACTGTCGACCCAGTTCGTGGCGTGACTCATGTCAGCCCGGTTATGTGACACCTGTATGGTTGTTGTCGGCGTTTGTCGCCAGAAAGAAACCATCACCAGGGGAAGGGTAAAGGTTCTTCCATGTAAGTATTCGGTGTGTGTAAATGTCTTTTGTGTACGTTTTGACCACGTTGTTTGGTCCTCTGTTCTGTTTGGGGGAATGTCGGGTGGGAAGGTAAAACTAGGCAACAGTAATTTAGTACAGTTATTTATTGTTCATTAATTTTCTCTCATTCCCATTCTCACTTCGTTCACATCATGTCATGGTTCGGAATTGTCATGAATGTTATTATCGTTGAGGGCTAAATGCCTCGGGGTCTCTAGCAAATGATTAAGGTATCTGTGACCCGTTAGTAACAACAATGTAAAATTTGGGTCACACGATTTAGCTAGTTTTCCGTGTGTGAATATGATTGCTTGACTTTGAATTTGTGTACCATGTTGTATGCCACGTGTTCTAATTCTGGCCATTTAGGCCTGGGTTGTATTTTTCTCGGAATCGTCGTCCGAGGTCCCCGCTACAATTCATCGGCTGTCGTCGTCGCCTTCATCGCCATCACTACCCATCGTCATCGCATCCCTGACGGTGCTGACTGCTCGTCGCCCTGAGGGTACCGGGTCAAGGGGAGATCATCGTCCTACATCACCTTCTTCCTTCCCCCTTCACCAGTTCTGCCTGCCGGTTGCAGAAAGGGGTTGAAGGAGGGAAATTCTTAACTGTCATCAGCATTCGTCGCCAGCGTCTCGTTATCGTCCCTTTTCCCCCTTTCTCAGTTTCTGCGGCCATTCGCAGAAAGGGACTGTGACATTCTATTGACAGACGTCGAGTTTCGTTTTGATTGTGGTTGCATGTTCACCTGTGTGCGTGGCCATATGTGTGTTGTTGCCAAAGCAGCACTGTGACATTCTGTTGACAGAAGTCGAGTTTTGTTGTGATTGTGGTTGCATGTTTACCTGTGTGCGTGGCCATATGTGTGCTGTTGTCAAAGCCAGGTGTAGGTAACTTCACATTTGTGTTGAATTGCTTCATCAGTCATCGCTTGTATTCATCAATCATTGGTCATCAATCATCTATCGTCATCATCATCATAATCACTAACCTTGTGAAGTGGAAGTAAGGTGCCCAGATGATCATACCATCATTCACCATACCCTCCATCTACATCATTTCACGTCTTTTCCGAAGAGTAATAAAGTCTTTGTTTATTAAATATTAATCATTGAGTTCCTGACTTCCTCTGTGCGAGAGGTTTAGCTCCCACCTAGCAGGTGCAGGGCGCGACAACCTTCAAGTTTGACAAGAAACATAAATCATTTGCAAAAACTGGGAAATTATTTCACAATGATAGAAATAAATAATTACCCCAACATCATGAAGTTCCGAATGAACATTTTCTGGAAACCCACTAAGGTGAATGTAATGTGATTATTCTATATATATATATATATATATATATATATATATATATATATATATATATATATATATATATATATATATATATATATAAATTTTTACTGTCAAACTTTAGGCAGTTCACACAAAACGACTCTTCATTACAGGAAAACATCATTTCACTGCTAAGCATTTTTGTCCTAAAGCACAGAAGAAACAATACCATGTTGAGAGGGCAAGATAAGAAGGAATTACATCACAGGGTACCTTTCGTGCTCCTACTTAATTTCAGCAGTTTTAAATCCAATGTCAGTGAGGTCATTTTGACGTCTGCGCAGAAGCGGGTAAAGTGTGTTCCTGTTTTGGGCGGACTTGCCAAACCGTGTCAACTAACAAGGCTTCTAGTGAGTTATCGATAGCTTGGTTATCAACCAAATTTGGTGACAAAAAAGTATAAGATAAGATAAAGCGACGTTTTTTTATTCGTAGCGCTCTATTCCGGAAGGGAAAAGAAAAAGAATAGCGGCAAAATCAACTCTTCAAAAGGTATGATAACATTTTTTTACGACAGTTACAAAGGACGTCCAAAGTAATAAACGTCGATAGATTACCATTTCAAGATAATTTTTGCCAAGTTTCATCGGTCTGAGTTGTTTAGATCAGTAGAAATTTACGTTGTGCTGAGTCACCCCTCACGGCCGTTCCTAGAGGGCTGTTTAGTTGAGCCGCACTGCTACAGGATGCTGGGGTAAGAAGTGGGTCACGCAATCTTAAAATAACATTTTGCAGCGAGGAGCCTCACACTATTCATCCCCCACTGAAACTAGCTTTCTAAATACTTCAGTTTTTTGTTCAACCTTCCTGTGCTCCTTTGTGCTGCATGAATTAAACTATTTCAGCAGAAAAGAGCAGAAATTCTGCTTTACGATGATATGCGTCATGCATAAACTACGAATTGTGGATTGTATGCAATCCGTCTTCAACGGCCGGCTTCTGCACAGCATATTTTCACAGCGTGGCTGGCATCTGGCTATTTACTCCAACTCCCGAACAAACACGGTCGTGAGCATAGAGTTGATATGACTTATATTTTTCAAGCAACAGACACAGTAACATTCATACACTCAATCTGTCTTACCAGAAAAAGGGATATATTTTCCCAACGGCGAGGAGAGAAGTCTTTGCACTCCATGTGATATTGTGCAAGGTAAGTTTCCACTCAGTCGATCCTCTCTCTCTCTCTCTCTCTCTCTCTCTCTCTCTCTCTCTCTCTCTCTCTCTCTCTCTCTCTCTCTCTCTCTCTCTCTGTCTCTCTCTCTCTCTCTCACTCTCTGTGTCACTCTCTAGCTCTCTCTGTCACTCTCTCTCTCTCTCTGTCACTCTCTCTCTCTCTCTGTGTCACTCTCTAGCTCTCTCTGTCACTCTCTCTCTCTCTATGTCTCCCTCTCTCTCTCTCTCTCTCTCTCCTCTCTGTCTCCCTCTCTCTCTCTCTATCTCTCTCTCTCTATCTCTCTCTCTTTCTCTCTCTCTCTCTCTCTCTCTCTCGTCTCTCTCCATTATGACGCTTGTAACATGATGCGTTGGGCACACGTACTCGATAATAAGCTGAATCCGCTTTCGAGAAAACGGGAAAACACACAAATACTCTATACAGCTGCAAAGATGTCAATAAACGTACTCCAGAAGTATCCAACAAATGAACGTTGTGGAAATTCTAGTTTAGTCCAAACGAAGCACAGATATCCAATGGCATGTAGACACAGCGCGAGCGATCCCGAGCGTAGTTCAACACTACATGAAGTGTTCTGCTTCAAAAATCACACACAGACATTCAAGGCTGTTTTCAGGGAAAAGAAGAAAGTATCCATAATATGGAATGCAGCCGCATGTCTCTTAAAAGGTGTACACCAAATACATTCAATATGAGCTTTCGGGAAACTCTAGCAGTGTTAATAAACGAGAATGATTCCCAAGTGAAAATACATAGAACAAAGAGGCCGCGAATCAGTTCAGGCGCGCTGCGGGCCGGCGCGGGATGCGTACGTGACCAGTGTCCTCCTGTAGAGATACATAGTTCGCTTCAACTAAACAGCCGGATTCAGCGCCTGCTGGACGGCCGTGCCCTCTCCATCGTGTGACGGCCATTTCTGTTTTGGTGATCAACAGGTATATAGAGGTTCTTGTCACGTGACGAAATCACAGTATTTTGATTGGCCAAGCATAGTCTGAGCGTAGATAAAAATTGGAAAAATAATATTTCTTCCTAGGGGATGCAAGCAAAGACAATGATTCCAAAATGTCAACACTTGGTTAGATCATCTGCATGATATAAAAACCCCACCTGCCAAGTTGTGAGATAATTGAGCAAAAAACAACGGAGTTCTGGCCATTTGTAATACAAAACAGAGAAATTTGGGAACACTTTTCTTCACAAATATTTTAATCCTTCAAAAAAACGTCATTAAAAAAATATTAACCGATTTTAAAATTGTTTTTTCTACATGTTTCTACTTTTGTGTGCTTTTTAATGGTGTATTTGAATCCTCCACCCCCCAAAAAAAAAATTCATTGTGACATACATATAGTACGAGGGAGATTAAAAGATGAACAAACAAGAAGGGCATACGCCCACACGACTCCCATGCTAAAAAAAAATACTTGTACACAAAATAACCTTAGCAGATACCTTGTTCTATATCAACTTTGTGTTTCATGTTGGGAAAGAACCTGTCCACAAAACAAAAGAAGAAGAAGGCCAACAGCCTCCATCTTGAATTGGTTTGACAGGAAGTGACCTCACTTGTGATGTCATCAGAATGTGTGATGTCATCAGCACCTCCTTCTTAGGCCTATTGTACATGACCCTGTTGCTTATATTGAAATATTTTTTATTATTATTCTAATATATTTTTCAACTCTGACTTTTTAAAATTATCCCTTCCAATAAAGTAATTTCATAAACAGTTGTTTTCTGATTAAAAATATGTGAACTAGATATCAATTTCACTGTTTCCATTTCGAACTTTTCACTGTTTTCAAATTGGTCACAACGTCCTTGACCTTGATGATACATTCACATTTGACCTAGAATGAAAGTATAACATGTGTACTACAATGTTATGGTTTGGAAGAGTTATCTTCCATAGTTCAGGGTCAAGGTCACTTCAAAATATGTATACAATCCAACTTTAAAGAGCTCCTGTGACCTTGACCTTGAAGCAAAGTCAATCAAACTGGTATCAAAAGATAGGGATTACTTTGCCCTATATACCATACATAGGTCAGGTATCCAATCTCAAAAGCTTTAGAGAAAATTGGGAAAATGTGAAAAAATGGCTGTTTTTTAGACAACATTTACGGCCCCTGCGACCTTTACCTTAAAGCAAGGTCAAGTCACTATGTATTTTTTTGACGCCTTGTCATCATACACTATCATGCCAAATTGGGTGATGATAGACTTAATAGTCTCCGAGAAAAATCCAATGTTAAAGCTTAGCAATTACAGGCCAGTCTCCAACCTTTCCTTTCTTTCAAAACTAGCTTTGCAGCAGTTGTTAGAGCACGTGTCCAAGTATGATCTTTTGGCTCGTTTTCAGTCCGCAAACCGTGCTCACCATTTCACCGAAACAGCTCTGCCCCGTGTTCTAAACGACCTCCTTGTCGCATCTGATGATTCCAACGTTTCCCTTCTCACGTTGTTAGATTTGAGTGCTGCGTTTGACACAATAGATCATGGAATTCTTCTCTCCCGTCTAAGACATGTTTTTGGCATTGACAACACAGCACTCTCCTTCCTGAAATCATATATCTCGGAACGTAGGCAGACTGTTATGATCCAGGGAATTGATTCTGATTCTGCCCCGCTAAAATACGGAGTCCCACAGGGCTCGGTTCTGGGTCCTCTGCTGTTTCTACTGTACACCCACCCAACCACTTCCCAATGTAATTGACAGTCATTCATTCTCTCACAGCGAATTTGCTGATGACACGCAACTCTACAACTCCAATCATCCCAGTCAAATCCAACCTCTTCTCTCTGCAAGTGAACTTTGTATTTCTGATGTGAAACAGTGGATGACCCAGAACAAACTCAAACTTAATGATTCAAAGACCGAAGCTCTCCTGGTTGGCGGTAGAGGCGAATTCGATCAGGCCCTGAAACTAACCATAGGTCAGAGTGAGATAGAATTCTCAAAGTCTGTTAGAAACTTAGGTGTCATGTTCGGTGATGATCTTTCTATGAGAGTTCATGTGAACAGAGTTTGCCAGTTAGCTTACTACGAGGTAAGGAAAATTAGCATTATCTGTCACGATCTTTCACAACAGGCCACTCAAACCCTTGTCACTTCCCTTGATCTGTCCCGTCTTGATTATGGAAATTCTCTTCTT
>JAWQFJ010024060.1:7500-15000 GCA_034096865.1 Theodoxus fluviatilis | reverse complement strand
GCCGCGCTCGTGACAACTGTCCTGTGTTGACTAATTCAGATCTGACCAAGGCAAGATTTTTTTTTCTTTTTGTGACAACAAATCATAGAAAATAAAAACTCAAACCTCACAAGCTATAATTTTGCCAGTTGTTGAAAAGAGAAGCTGACACCTTGACAGCACAGTGAAATTTCCTTAGAAGGATGGCCGATGAATTTAAGGAAAGGTTTGAAAAACACCTTCGAGAAGGAAACTATTCAATATGGATTCTGCCTGATGAGGATACTTACAAGATGATAATTGCACTGCTGTCAAAGGATGCACCTTTGAACCGAAAATTCTATTATGCCAAGGAGTTTTTTGCGGGCGAAAAGGTTCTTCAGGACTGGAAAGAACATCCCTGCCAAAGGACGTCATTTCCAGGCTTGAAAAAGAAGAAGAACTCATCGACCTATTGAACGCAGGATCTCTCCCAACCGGTGCCGGTTGTGATGACGATGAAACTGCAGATCCACAAACATCGAGGGAAGCCTCCAATGCCACTGTGCACGCATCCACTGACGCCTTGAATGTCACTGTACCCCCAGTTCCAGAGGCATCAACTGACGCCTTAAATGCCACTGTGCCCACAGATCCAGAGATATCCATGGAATTCTTGCATGCCACTGTTCCCGTAGATCCAGACGCATCCATGGAATCTTTGAATGGCACTGTGCCCCCAGTTCCAGAGGCATACACTGACGCCTTAAATGCCGCAGTTTTTTCATATTTAATGTAATGCAACATTTGTTCTTTTTTTTCCTTGAAGAAATAATTCCTTAAATTTAAGGCTTTTTCATATTTCTCTTTCGGGATGAGAGAGAGAGAGAGAGAGATGGAGGGAGAGAGGGAGAGAGAGAGAGGGAGAGAGGAAGAGAGAGAGAGAGAGAGAGAGAGAGAGAGAGAGAGAGAGAGAGAGAGAGAGAGAGAGAGAGAGAGAGAGAACAGTGTGATTTTGGTCCTTATTATTTTTGCCTCACCTAAAAAATATTAAAAATAAATCTGGATTTTTTAACGTATCACGCCCTACGGCTTTTTCATATTTAGTGTAATGTAACATTTGTTCTTTATTTTTCCTTGAATAAATAATTCCTTAAATTTAAGGCTTTTTCATATTTAAGTAATGTAACATTTGTTCATTTTTTTCCTTGAAGAAATAATTCCTTAAATTTAAGGCTTTTTCATATTTCTCTTTAGTTGAGAGAGAGAGAGAGAGAGAGAGAGAGAGAGAGAGAGAGAGAGAGAGAGAGAGAGAGAGAGAGAGAGAGAGTACAGTGTGATTTTGGTCATATTATTTTTGCCTCACCTTAAAAATAAGGTTGAAAATAAATCTGGATTTTTAAACGTATCACGCTCTCCTCTTCATAAGCTCTTCATGTCATTTTTGTGTGAGTGTGTGTGTGTTGGTTTTTTGTTTGTTTATTTTATCGCCTTTAATATTGACAGTAAATATTTACATGAATACCACTTTTACTAACTGGTAACACATGAGGACAAACGCATTTGCAACCCTCTATCAAGATATAATTTGAAAACAATACTCACCCAAAACTACATCACACTTGTAAAGCAGAGCAAAAACTTACCAAACCAAATATAAAAATGTCAAAAAGTTGCAAACAACAATGCAAAGAGAAGAAACTGAAAGCAAACAACAAAACTACATATAATGCAATGGAACAGGCAATTCTTGGCTAATCTGTGAATTAGGCAGCCCAATTCACGTATTTTCTTGGCTTAATGAAGAAACATCAATGTCAGTTTTTGCCTAATACGTGAAATAGGCACTTTTTGCCTATTTCGCGTATTAGGCTGCCTATTTCGCGTATTAGGCTGCCTATTTCGCGTTATAGGCAGGCGAGAAACTTTGAGTTCACAGATTAGGCACCGCTGTTGCCTATTTCAGGGATTAGGCAAAAGGCTGCCTAATTCCCAGATTTAGGCAATTCCGACTTTTAGCCACGACATATGCATGTACACGTAAGTACACTTTTAAAGCACTGAACTCCATCTTGTCAGAGGTGCTCAAAGTTCAACACATAATCCGCAGAAAAAAGAAAACCTTCATTCTTTTTTAATGATTGAAGAGACTCGCATTTCTTCAGAACCTCAGGAATCGTGTTTCCGAGAGCAGCTGGCACTTAGGAGAATGAACAATGGCCGTATGTGATTAGATTATCACGTGGAATTTTCAGTACACCTGCGTTGATCATCGCGGTTTCCGAGTTGGTGTAGAAGAGGCAAGCAACCCTCAGAGATATGACGGAACAGATCTATGCAAACACTGGATCACCAGGCTAAGAATCCTAGTGAAGGCAGTCAATGCAAGAAGGGTTTGTTACTTGTCTTGAGCTTGGGCGTGCCAGCTTTCCCGCCTACAAAACCCTTTCATGTTCTCTTAACGGCCATTTGCCTTCGTCCAAAAAAGCACTCGGGCTGCTGCAGACATATAAACAAGCGTCTTGAGGCCTTTCAAAACCGAGCGCTCCATCCCACCATTCGCTGCCCTGGCGTACTGCAGTGCAGCAAGTGCGCACGGATATAACACACGCACGAAGCAGACGATGAATGGAAGGGCAGCGGTCGCCCATGCGATGAAAGTTGGTGAATACGGTGCAGAGTTGGCTTTCCCGTTTGTGGGTCGCTTCTTCAAGCATCACACTTCATTTCTCTGTATACACATTATACGCAAGGTGGTAGTCCATCATGTTAGGCGCTGACGAACATAGATATGGTGGAGTGGCGATAAGGGTTGGAGCGGGGATGGGAGGGAGTTGAGGTATGGGGGTTGGGGTGAGTGCTGGGTGGATAAAACAAGCCTTGAAATTTCCTTAGCTTAGTTCGTCAAACCCTACTACACCGACTTATGGGAGATTACGGTTGCTTGGCTCGCCTGCTCAAAAGGAAGATTTGTCTTGGTAAGCTAACTGGAAAGATTACGTGAAAATGTCATTCGTATATTACATATATACACAATATATACGTGTTTTGCGTGAAGAAACCAAAAACTGACGAGTTCTTTAAGACTGCCTGCGACACAGTGGATTCAAGTCTAATCTCAGACGGCTGCTGGCCCTGGAGCTAGCTAAAGGATCGTTTCCGGAAGCTGCCCAATTTGGAAACAGCATCGAGGTAAAAGAATTCCTCTGTGCTGTTTACTGTCTGCACTGGGTAGCTTCGAAGGAACATGCTGCTGCTAAAACATTTTCACTGCCAAAGCTGCCACTGCTACGTCTGCTGCTGCTGCCGTTGCTTCTGTTGCTACTGCTGTTTTTGTCATCTCCTCCTCCTCCTTCTGCTACTACTACTTTTACTACTGCTACTACCACCATCACTTCTACCACCACCATCACCATTAAAAATACTACTACTACTACTACTACTACTACTACTACTACTACTACTACTACTGCTGCTACTACTACTACTACTACTACTACTACTACTGCTACTACTACTACTACTACTACTTCTACTACTACCACCACCCCGGCCACCGCCACCACCACCAAAACAACAACCAACAACAACAATTACTACTACTACAACTACTACTGCTACGACTACTACTACTGCTACGACTACTACTACTGCTACGACTACTACTACTGCTACTACCACCATACTACTACTACTACCATACTACTACTACTATTACCACCATACTACAACAACTACTACTACTACTACTACTACTACTACTACTACTACTACTACTACCACTACCACCACCACCACCATACTACTACTACTACCATACTACTACTACTACCAAACTACTACTACTACTACTACCATACTACTACTACTACTACGACTACTACTACTGCTACTACACTGTACTACTACTACTACTACTACTACTACTACTTCTACTACCACCATACTACTACTACTACCATACTACTACTACTACTACCATACTACTAATACTACTACCATACTACTACTACTACTGCTACTATCACTGCAACCACTATTGTCATCACCATAATCACCACATCACTACAATCATTACCACCACCGCCGTCACCACAACCACTACCACTACCACTATTACCAAAACCACTACCACCATCATCATCATCATCACCACCACCACTCCCAGCAGCACTACTATTCCTTCTACCACCAGAACTGCTACTTCTTTCATCACCATTACCACCAACATACCTAGTACTCATTCTGCTGTGCTGCTGAAACTAGCACTTGAAATTCTACTGTCAGCGACGCAGTAAGATCAGAAGCAAACGTCAATGCAGGGATACCGCTTATTAGGAACCCAGCGGAAGGCTAGGCGGGCACAGCTGATGTCTGGCCTGAGGGAGGGATCAGGAGCCTGGCAGTCAGTCGATTCCATCTCCGCCATCAATCCTCTTTTCTCTGCAGACGTGAAACGTCTTCGAGAAGTCCAAAGGTCCCGAAATTCAATGATCCTCCTTCTGGCAGGCCGCTGTTTTGGAATCAATGCAGGGCCGCGCTCGCAAAGCCTGGATCCCTCTCTGCAGAGAGCAGGCAAGTCAGTCGATCGCCTGCCAGAGAAGCATGTGTAGCATTTAGCAAGCGCCAGATCAGTGTTTCTTTTTTTTTTCGAAGACTGGGTGTGCCTCAGTGGGTTTTTCTCCTCTTCAACAGGGATGCATGGCACTGGCGATTTAGTTTCGCGAAATTTAAGAGAGTTTGATGGGCAATAGAAGTTTGCCTTCGACGAATGTTTCACAGTAGGAATTGTACATGTTTTCATTTTGGTTGGATTACAAATTGATTCTCTGCTTCTCTTTCTCTCGTATCTCTGTATTCACTCATGTGAGGGATTTTACAGGCCAGAACTCGTATCCCATTGACGATTAACGTGGTCCTCTTGTCATCAATGACCTTCACGACGGATGAAACGCTTACCTCATTATCGATTACTTGTATCCCATTGACGATTAACGTGGTCCTCTTGTCATCAATGACCTTCACGACGGATGAAACGCTTACCTCATTATCTATTACTTGTATCCCATTGACGATTAATGTGGTCCTCTTGTCATCAATGACCTTCACGACGGATGAAACGCTTACCTCATTATCGATTACTTGTATCCCATTGACGATTAACGTGGTCCTCTTGTCATCAATGACCTTCACGACGGATGAAACGCTTACCTCATTATCGATTACTTGTATCCCATTGACGATTAACGTGGTCCTCTTGTCATCAATGACCTTCACGACGGATGAAACGCTTACCTCATTATCTATTACTTGTATCCCATTGACGATTAACGTGGTCCTCTTGTCATCAATGACCTTCACGACGGATGAAACGCTTACCTCATTATCTATTATTTGTATCCCATTGACGATTAACGTGGTTATATTGTCATCAATGACCTTCACGACGGATGAAACGCTTACCTCATTATCTATTATTTGTATCCCATTGACGATTAATGTGGTCCTCTTGTCATCAATGACCTTCACGACGGATGAAACGCTTACCTCATTATCTATTATTTGTATCCCATTGACGATCAATGTGGTCCTCTTGTCATCAATGACCTTCACGACGGATGAAACGCTTACCTCATTATCTATTATTTGTATCCCATTGACGATCAATGTGGTCCTCTTGTCATCAATGACCGTCACGACGGATGAAACGCTTACCTCATTATCTATTATTTGTATCCCATTGACGATCAATGTGGTCCTCTTGTCATCAATGACCTTCACGACGGATGAAACGCTTACCTCATTATCTATTACTTGTATCCCATTGACGATCAATGTGGTCCTCTTGTCATCAATGATCTTCACGACGGATGAAACGCTTACCTCATTATCTATTATTTGTATCCCATTGACGATCAATGTGGTCCTCTTGTCATCAATGACCTTCACGACGGATGAAACGCTTACCTCATTATCTATTATTTGTATCCCATTGACGATCAGTGTGGTCCTCTTGTCATCAATGACCGTCACGACGGATGAAACGCTTACCTCATTATCTATTATTTGTATCCCATTGACGATCAATGTGGTCCTCTTGTCATCAATGACCTTCACGACGGATGAAACGCTTACCTCATTATCTATTACTTGTATCCCATTGACGATCAATGTGGTCCTCTTGTCATCAATGATCTTCACGACGGATGAAACGCTTACCTCATTATCTATTATTTGTATCCCATTGACGATCAATGTGGTCCTCTTGTCATCAATGACCTTCACGACGGATGAAACGCTTACCTCATTATCTATTATTTGTATCCCATTGACGATCAATGTGGTCCTCTTGTCATCAATGACCGTCACGACGGATGAAACGCTTACCTCATTATCTATTATTTGTATCCCATTGACGATCAATGTGGTCCTCTTGTCATCAATGACCTTCACGACGGATGAAACGCTTACCTCATTATCTATTACTTGTATCCCATTGACGATCAATGTGGTCCTCTTGTCATCAATGATCTTCACGACGGATGAAACGCTTACCTCATTATCTATTATTTGTATCCCATTGACGATCAGTGTGGTCCTCTTGTCATCAATGACCTTCACGACGGATGAAACGTTTACCTCATTATCTATTATTTGTATCCCATTGACGATCAATGTGGTCCTCTTGTCATCAATGACCTTCACGACGGATGAAACGCTTACCTCATTATCTATTATTTCGTGGACGCGGCTTGTCTGTCCTACTCGGGACCTGCCCAGAAGACCGTTTTGCTTGATGGTGCGCCTCCAAAAAGCGCGCTTTTAAAAATGTACGAAAACCGCGCAGTTTGGATTTTTCCAGTCAGCGTATTTCGGGTTTCCAAAACCTGCTTTCGAAAAGCGGGTATCTACGTTTCATGCACATTTCTGAGCATACTATACGCTTTCTTTTGAATCAACTTATGCAAAAACTTGGAAACACCCCCACCCCCAGTTTCCAAACTCACACCCCCCACCCCCCACCCCCACCCCCCAAAGAGCAAAACTTTATTGGAGGTTGAACATCCGCACTTTTGCGTGTAAAAAAGCGCGCTTTTAATCACTTACAAAATGGGCATTTTGAGGATGCAGCCTCGGATTCAACTAAGGCCAGGCCTGAATCCATGGCGCTGAGTCATGCTGGTATTTCGACAGCACAGGCCATCAGACACGTTGAGCCGGAGGACGCCGGTAGTCGTGGCATGGCGGGCTAATTGACGCCATTAGCTCCTGCAATCCCAGCGATATTTGGCGCGAATCATCCCCGCTCCGTGAAGCATTGGAAACGCATGCTTTTGTACGTGCCGAAACGTGCACCACGTGCATAAACTGCTTGTCGATAATTGGACGAAGAGAGAAACGCCATCTTGATGAAAAGCAAAGGGAGGCAAACACTGGGTGCACGCGCAGTAGGGCGGGTGGGGAGGGGTGAATGGGGAGGGGGTGTAAATGGGGGGGGGGGGTAAAGGGGGGGATGGGTAAAGGGGGGGGGGTAAAGGGGGG
>JAWQFJ010024060.1:0-2500 GCA_034096865.1 Theodoxus fluviatilis | reverse complement strand
GACACACACACACACACACACACACACACACACACACACACACACACACACACACACACACACACACACACACACACACACTTACAAACACACGTGTGCGCGCTCTGCATTTGCACACTTCTCCTATGCATACACAAAATCTGTGCAAATTCCAACTTAAACACACACAACAAGATATCATGCACACTGGGTTGAACTGCAAATCTACATTGTAAACCATGCGCAACAGCAACATACCTCTAACCAAGACGAACTGAGCTGTTGACGGCAAGAAGGCTACCAGGCAAACAGGGAGTGATGAGTGGGAGGACGAGGAAAAGTGAAGGGAGCAAGTCAGGAGGGCTTAGAGGGGTGTATGGAGAGGTAAGGTGAGAATGGGCGGGGGGGGGGGGGAGGGGGGGAAGGGGACGGGTGTGTGTGTCTTTATAATGTTTTAAAGGAACCCCAAAGTAAAAGCAATGATTTAAAAGCGAATCATCACCGTATCTGAATCTCAAAAGCGCTTTCACTTTACCCTGAAATGACTGGAACAGCGGAAGAAGAAACCTTCGTTGGCAACTGATAACGAACACACGAACCGACAATGAGGACGGCGACTCATTGCTACCAACACCTTTGCCAGTCTCTGAGGAGTATTCTCGCACTAGGCGATGGCTCACGGCCAAATCAAGGGTTAATCGCGATACAGTGCACCTTTCACTGCCTTGACAGGTACACGGTTTAACTCCTGAGTTCGAGAGATCATAAAGCAGAGCTGGAGAAATTCCAACAGGGAGGGTTCAGAGGATGAGACGGAACGACAGACAAGCCCCTTTTGCCTGAATGCCCCGTGCCTGGTTTAGGGTTAGGGTTAGGGTTAGGGTTAACCTTAACCCTAACCCTAACCCTAATCCAGGCACGGGGCATTCAGGCAAAAGGGAGGCAAAAGGGGCGTAACGTCCTGCACCCCAAATACGTCGGTGTGACCGACCTAAAGCTGTCGATAAGGACTGGTGAACATTACTGGCAGAGCTTCCGCGCGCGCGCGCGCGTGTGTGTGTGTTTGTGTGTGTAATAATAATAATAAAATGTGGATTTATAAAGCGCCTTACCAATGAGTTAAGACATGCTCAAGGCGCATACATACACAACTATAGTGTAAAGAGAACAGTGAGGGGAGGAAGATGAAGAAACTTAAGCCCCGGTCTCAGTGCACTTGCGGATGCAAAGAGGATGTAAAACGTAAAAAAATGTTTGCCATCCGTTGGAAACCGTTATGCATCCGTTGTGTACTCATTGCATTCGTGTTTCATACGCTCTATCCATTGAGCATCCGTCCACTGTGATTTAATCCGCGCAAAATGTTTTGAGCTGCACAAAACTTTTAGAACGGATGAACGTACGATGTAAATCCGCGATGCATACGAGCAGCAAACGTACTATGTTCGTAAACATCCGTTAAACGTCCGCTGTATCCTCTCTGCATCCTCTGGGGATCCTCGCGACTCGCATCCGCTGCAGGTGAAAACGGAAAGAGAAAGGAAAGATAAGGTACATGGAACGTCTATACATTGTTAGTAGCACGGAAATAGAAAGGATGTAAGCGTATGCATCTCGTATATAAAGTATTCTAAACAGACACAACGTTTGTATCTGGGATGTATCTCGTATATTTAGGATGTCCAGAGTATGTAGAAGGACAATTTGCGGACTCCCGATATTTTGTATAAATGGAGGAGAAAATCATCTGGATCTCAGTATGGGTCGGGCAGCTGTGGTGTACAGACCTCATCACCCTCGGTCTTGGTCTTCAGCATCATAATTTGTTCTCCACCATGGATGATCAAAGAGTCCATCTGATAGCTGCGCTCATTCAACAGCAGAACCACAACCTGTTCAGACTGTCTCAAGTTTTAGACAGAAGGAGAAGGAGAAGAAGAAGACGTCAAAAAGCTGTGTGGGTCCGAGGATGGATCGAGAGAAGAATGGAGTTTGGACTGTATAACCAGTTGATGGTGGAGTTGAGGAATGAAGACCCTCGTGCATTCCATCACTTCATGAGGATGCCACCAGCCATGTTTGACGAACTTGTAGAGCGTCTGAGACCCAGGTTGACCAAGCCAAGCATCAACTTCCGTCCCAACCTGGACCCTGGACTGAAGGTGGCACTGACTCTGCGGCACCTAGCCTCTATAACCACATACAGAAACATGCAGTATGCATGGAGGGTGCCACACAACAGCATCAGCAATGTCGTGAGAGAAGTTGTACAGGCCATCATTGAAGAATACGCGCACGAGCTCCTCGGGTGCCCCACCACTGAACAAGGCTGGAGACAACTTGCAGAAGATTGGTATCTGAGGTGGAATTTTCCCCACACCGTTGGAGCCATAGATGGGAAGCACGTGGCCTGCAAAGCATCAGCCAACTCAGGGTCCACCTATTACAACTACAAATGCTTCTTTAGCATCATCCTCTTTGCCATGGTTGATGCTGACTACAAGTTCATCTACATCGATGC
>JAWQFJ010024056.1:0-5000 GCA_034096865.1 Theodoxus fluviatilis | reverse complement strand
AATATTAATAAAACATTCTGATTTTTTAAACTGGGGATTGACCAGGCCTCCCCGTGCTTATGGGTGATGGACTCTTGGACACAAAGTCAGCCTATTTCACGTGTCCTCTGCTGTCGATTTGATAAGTAATATTGTTAATTTTATGTTTCGGCACTTCGTGGCCATTTGATCATTTTTAAAACCCTGTGATTTTTGTTGTCATTCCTTTTTTCCCCTTTCCCCACCTACACTGCACACGCCACGTAAAAAAAAGTTTAACACGCGTGTAAACACACTAGCGTGCGCATGACTTCCGAAGCTCGAGAGAGCCATCTTGAACATCAGCGAGATCTAAGAGGGAGGCTTGTCAAAAATCGTCTTCAAAAGGCCTTTTCAGTAGCTCGTTCAAGAGGCCTAGCGCTGGATCGAGCGCTCGGCGAGCCAAAATTGTCACTATTGAACGACTTTACCTGACCGAGCGCCATCCAAGAGGGCTTCCGCGATGTATTCTCATCGTTGTGGAGTGCGCTTCTCAACCAAATGAACAAACCAGCAGCTACAGACTGGTGTGCCTTGGGGAACCTGATAAGATACGATGTTGCTGCGCATCCAGCCTCGGCACCGCTCAAATAGAAAATTAGAATTTTTTCGTGATATCATTGCTTACATCTTGCCAGGTATGCTAATTATTTCAGAACAGTTATTATTGTTAAAAAACAAAACAAGAACATCAGCATAACTTCTGAAACTTTTCGCATAACTTGGGTATTAATCCCAGGTCGAAATGTGTGCCACTGCGCACATCTTTGATGGTGACTTCCTTCCGTTCGCCAAAAGCAGCCTTGTTAGATCTACGCGCGTAGACCCTCCGCGGCGGACTGTCGAGCTCTCAGTGGTGCCACGCCTCGCATGCCGTTCAAGAGTCGAGCGCTCAGTGGTGCCACGCCTAGCATTCCGTTCAAGAGTCGAGCGCTCAGTGGTGCCACGCCTAGCATGCCGTTCAAGAGTCGAGCGCTCAGTGGTGCCACGCCTAGCATGCCGTTCAAGAGTCGAGCGCTCAGTGGTGCCACGCCTAGCATGCCGTTCAAGAGTCAAGCGCTCAGTGGTGCCACGCCTCGCATGCCGTTCAAGAGTCGAGCGCTCAGTGGTGCCACGCCTAGCATGCCGTTCAAGAGTCGAGCGCTCAGTGGTGCCACGCCTAGCATGCCGTTCAAGAGTCGAGCGCTCAGTGGTGCCACGCCTCGCATGCCGTTCAAGAGTCAAGCGCTCAGTGGTGCCACGCCTAGCATGCCGTTCAAGAGTCGAGTGCTCAGTGGTGCCACGCCTAGCATGCCGTTCAAGAGTCGAGTGCCTACGGGTGCAATCGAACGCTAGGTCTCTTGAAAGACCTAGCTACTGTATCGCTCATCCAGGCATCTCGCGCGGGTGTGCGCATGCATGTGCGTGCGCAAACACACACACAAACACACATACACACACTCACACGCACACACACACACACACACACACACACACACACACACACACACAAACACACGCAGACAAATTTTCATACACACGCACTCGTACATGTCCTCGTACACACTTGCACGTCTACATGAGTTTGCGCGCGCTCAAACACACACACGCACATACACAGGCACACGCGTTCAAATCCTCACTTATGATTATATAGAGATCTGTGCGGGATGGATGGAGCTTTACGGCCTATCACCCTCTGTAGGCTATATAGCATATAAGGCCAAGCAAGAAAATCACTAGTAGGCTATATAGCATATAAGGCCAAGCAAGAAAATCACTAGTAGGCTATATAGCATATAAGGCCAAGCAAGAAAATCACTAGTAGGCTATATAGCATATAAGGCCAAGCAAGAAAATCACTAGTAGGCTATATAGCATATTCGGCCAAGCAAGAAAATCACTAGTAGGCTATATAGCATATAAGGCCAAGCAAGAAAACCACTAGTAGGCTATATAGCATATACGGCCAAGCAAGAAAATCACTAGTAGGCTATATAGCATATACGGCCAAGCAAGAAAATCACTAGTAGGCTATATAGCATATAAGGCCAAGCAAGAAAATCACTAGTAAGCTATATAGCATATAAGGCCAAGCAAGAAAATCCCTAGTAGGCTATATAGCATATACGGCTAAGCAAGAAAATCACTAGTAGGCTATATAGCATATAAGGCCAAGCAAGAAAACCACTAGTAGGCTATATAGCATATAGGGCCAAGCAAGAAAATCACTAGTAGGCTATATAGCATATAAGGCCAAGCAAGAAAATCACTAGTAGGCTATATAACATATAAGGCCAAGCAAGAAAATCCCTAGTAGGCTATATAGCATATAAGGCCAAGCAAGAAAACCACTAGTAGGCTATATAGCATATAAGGCCAAGCAAGAAAATCCCTAGACGAGTTCCATGGCACCGCAACCCAACTCACGTTGTCCCTATTTATTCGCCTCTTACAAATCGCGTAGGGAGACACAGTAGGATCTGTGCGGGAAATACTGAAAACAAATTTGGGTTCACTTTCACGCACGTTGTCTGCAGCTCTCTGCAAATAGTCAAAATACGACAGAAATGAAAAATCTTGTCTCGAGCAGGTTACTACGTGTGCCCGCACAATTACAGTGTTTGACTTTGCAATACGTGGTCGTCTGCAAATTGTTTGTTTCGATACTGTTAACTAACACAACCATACACAAGTGCACACTGAGGCACACGTGCGCGCAAAATGGATGCGCACACAAACACACGAGCGCGAGCATGTCTGCCGAAGCTCTTGTACACAGCAAGGAGTGCCATTGCCTCCTACAATGCAAACCAGAACTGAACTTTGCAGGCTGTGCAGGGAACGATTCCTTTATTGCTTTCATTCAGTGTTCTTGGAAACCTCAAAGTATTTGGCTGATTATGTAACTCAACAGAGAATCCTACCATGCTGAATGAAAGCAGCATTATCTGACGATCAAGCTTAACTTACCTCTGTGGACGCAATGGGTCACGCTTGCTGTCCTCTTGAAAGCTTTGCTCGCAATGGTCACTGTGTTATGGTGGAAAAAGCGACTGTTAGGCTGAAAAGTAGAAAGAGATGCTGTAGGCCTACGTATAAATTAACGCGTCCCAGATAATAGGTCACGAAGCAAGTAATTTTTGGGAGAGAGTTCTAGACTGAATGGAGATAGATGTACTGTCTCCCCAGAGATCATTTCCTCCCCCCATGTGGGAATATGTGCAGTCTCCCCCCCCCCCCTTTTCTCTGCTATGGTCGAGATGCATGACCATAAAAGGTAATGAGAATAGTCTGTGACTAAGAACATAGGAACGTTAGTAATTTGGAATGGTAGAATAAAAGAGAGACGGAATCAGACCAGAGACGAGGGGAGAGAGCCAGAGCCGAGGAGACGGAGACGACCACGGAGGCAGGTAGGAGAGAGACGGAGGCAGACAGGCAGACAGAGCGAATCAGACCTGGAGAGATAGAAGGTACTCAGAGAGAGAGAGAGAGGGAGTTTTGGAGATCTGCCTATTGCTAAAATAAAGAGTATGAACTTTCAAGACTGAAGTTGTGTATTCTGCCCGATCCAAGTAGAACATCCAGCTCTACAACCCAGCGCCCATCGAATTCAGAGGAATAACCCAAAAAGGTATTAATACAAGAGAGAGGAGAAACATCAACACCCCGTAACAATATGGTGGAGATGCTAATTTCCATAACAATTGGTGGAGATGCTAATCCCCATAACATATGGTGGAGATGCGTTTCGATCTCCCCCCTCTCTAGCGTTAAGTAACGAATTGATGGAGATGCAAATCGACTTCTCCCACCTCATCAATGATCCAACTGACAGCATATTCAACGCCTATAGTCCAGAAACCCGTGAGTTGACTTTATCTCTCCTCTGTAATGGAATATCTTATCGTCTCTACCAAACCTTGAACCACAACAAGTTTCGACCTCTCTCCCTTCAAAAGACCTTTCACCATTCTCAAACACTGAGAAAGTTTCGAGTAGAGGGAAGGGAGGAGGGAAAGGTGAGAAAGGGAGGGAAGGAAAAGGGAAAGAGGGGGGAGGAACGGAGGAAGGAAAGTAAGAGGGGGTGAGAAGGGGCAGGCCAAAAAGAGGGACCCCCCCAAACAAACGAGAGAAAGAAGGAAGAAGAAGGGAGGGGCCGAGGAAGGTAAAAGGTGGAGTAACCTCAATCGAACCCTCCCCAGCCTCAGCCCCATGAAAAATCTTATTTCGCTCGTCTCACTTGACATTCCCGCTCCGCGACACTGAACCGGCATGGCATGTACACCTTTTTACAGAAAAGGCAATAGATAAGGGATACAAACCTGCAGCCAGAAAAACCAAGTGCCATGACATGTCAAGACAAAGTACTCCGGGATAG
Organism: Theodoxus fluviatilis; assembly: GCA_034096865.1. Lineage (NCBI taxonomy): Eukaryota > Metazoa > Mollusca > Gastropoda > Cycloneritida > Neritidae > Theodoxus > Theodoxus fluviatilis. The sequence goes on along the minus strand of JAWQFJ010024056.1, from coordinate 619 downwards.
TAAGGGTCAAGTCAACCGGGGTTTGGTAAAGGTGTATTAACACTGGCAGGGGTTATTGGTGCTAATCTTTAGGATTTTCTTGAAATGTAAAAATTGACCGATCATATTATTGATTTAAAGTGTGGATACATCGGATAATTGTTGTTTCTTACGATTGCTCTTCATTGTATTGTGCTTTGACACAGATGCATTTCTCTTTTCACTTCTTCTTTTACTTTGTATTTTTGTTTTTTCTTTTTAATCTTTATTTTTTTGTTTTTGTTTCTTTGTGGGGCTCCTGTATCTATTCAAGCACAAACCATAAAAATACTATCCATCCACTTATAACAATTAGAGGAAAAAAAAAAAAAAGTAAAAACATAAAAAAAAGGCAAGAGAACAGTTAAAATCCTATATGAAACTATGCAAATCGCCTAACCAATATAGCGATAATATCAGTTAGGTCAAGTGTATGGGAGAGAATAAGATGAGAAATATTACTAAATATTGAGGATAATAAAGCTTCAGCCATTAATGGCAAAACCATTCCTTTTTTACATTCTTTATGATTGAAAATAGATTATTGATTCTTCAGACCTCCACCCACTCATACCTTGAAATCAATCTGTATCACATTTGC